>QTSX02001595.1:0-181335 GCA_014839935.2 Entomophthora muscae
TTTGGTTGGTGTTTCCTAGTGTGCTTACTGTACATTAAATTTAGATTCCAGTTCCCACAATTAATATCTGAGTTTACTAGTGGCATTCAAAAGTGATTTGAAATTCGGTTCTTGGATTTTACAATCCTGCAATTTCAAAAAACATAGTAAACTTAATGAAAATGGTTGATGGATTTGAACGCTTCAAATCTGATTCCAGTTAATTCATTTTGTCCATTGGAAATATGCAGTTTGACTTGAACTTTGCAAAGTGTCTATGAGTTCCCGCATTTTCAATATTCAAATAAATACTCAAAAAAATCAATTTAATTAAAAAAAGGCCATCCTGCAAAAGTGATTCAAAATTTGGACCAAGGATTTGACAATCCTGCATTTTTACGTTCAGGTTCTGAATTTACAGTATATATAAGTGAGTCTTTCTGAATGTCTGTCTGGATGTAATTTCACCTCAAGAAGGCTCAAGATGTAAGGGATTTGACTGAATTTATTTTTACTTAAATTTAATTCTAAAAGTTGATTGTTAAGC
This sequence comes from Entomophthora muscae, assembly GCA_014839935.2. Classification (NCBI taxonomy): domain Eukaryota; kingdom Fungi; phylum Entomophthoromycota; class Entomophthoromycetes; order Entomophthorales; family Entomophthoraceae; genus Entomophthora; species Entomophthora muscae. The sequence goes on from QTSX02001595.1 coordinate 527, forward strand.
CAAAAGCTCAATTTGTCTCATCCTTACATTCAATCCCTTACATGCATCTTTGAAAGTACAAAGATTGAATTCAGTGGAGTGTGGTCTAAATTATTTTAAACTGAAATATAAGCTACTCAAAATTTTATAAATTTTTAAAAATTTACTTGATTTTTAAATATGTGGCTAACCTCATACAGCCATATCAAAGAGGTTTATCTGTATAGATTGCCCAACTCTAGAATGGGTGGATTAAAATTAGAAAGCAAGCAGTAATTGGGTCATTATTTTAGGGATTGGGCCATTTTCTAATACACATGCTACCCAAGTTGCAGCATAACACAGTTCAATTTAAAAAAAATTACAAATTTTTAGATTTAAAATAGTAATAAATCTATAAAAATTTAATATTTTTACATTGCAAACCATCTGAATTGTCAGGGGCCAGTATGAGCCAGACAAAACCCTATGTTGCATAAGTTTAATGCCTGCAATTGAGCAATTGCGCGACTGAACAATTGTGTTGTCAATTACGCAGATTAACCCAAAGAAAACTTTAATTCCAAGTGGAGAATCAAACCCTGGTAAAAGCCAAACCTGAGGCAATTGGAAATTGTTCCAATGCCAAGCAAAAAGAATTTTAATTGGCCCACATCCTCTGAAACCAAGTAACTGGGACTTGGGTTACCAAATGACCCCAAAATCCCCTGTCAGCTTCCTCAGGGCAAAAATAGTGAAAGGATCCACTTAACTGACAAATCAGGGCCTGCCAATGGAACCCAACTCAAGAATAACTCTTTGACAGCCAATAAGGAGTTGCCAGTAAGTACAATTGCAGTTTCCCAGCAGGATATAGCTGGGAACACTGACAACCCTTCTCTTGTTGACATCTTCACTTAATAAACTTTTGTTGGTTAATGTACACTGAGCATTTATACTTTGCAGGATCTTATTAAATTATAACAAATTTTATACTTCTGGTGCTTTCAAATAGAGAGTACCTCCAGCCCTAACACCAGCTCTGGGAAACAGAGCAACTTCTTGCTGCCTCCAACCAACCACTGCCAGCCTTCATCCCATCTCCTAGAGTGCTGAATCAAGATATAGTTCCTGCTCCTGCACCCTGCCTCTCCTTTCCTGGTGTTCCTCTGCTCTGCCAACTTGCCCAGTCAAGCCAGACCATGAGCGCTGCTGCAGAAGAACTCTCTCTTGTTTCTTTCACACCCTCATATGATTACAGCAAGCTTGGGTTCCCCTACCTGACCATGCTGGGGCTCACTGAGCAAGTGGTTTAACACATGGATGTGTGGTGTTCTTGGGCCACAGCTGCCAATTATGTGATGTGTATGGCCCCGTGATCTACTGGGCCTTCCAGGCTTGACCCTTCCCCTTGACTGAAGGTTCCCTTGGGAGCAACCCAAGCCATGAAAAAAAATGAAGCTAAGAATCTTATCTTTATATTTGTATTAAATTATTAATATATATACTATACTGAATATTAAAGCAAAAGTAATTTAGAAGAGCATATGTCAGATTTATTATATTATTTTGATAATGAAATAAAGTATATTAATTTAAAACTAAAACATACTTAGGCTTTATTATTTATTATATAGTTTTTATTTTATTTAATTAAAAATAAGGTCAAGAGCATTATTTTTGCATGTTGTTTTATTTAAATAGTTCAACTATTTATAATTTTATGGTAGTTTGAAGTTAAGACATTGATTTATTTGCTGTTTAGATGAATTTTGAGGTTCAAGTGAGCTGCAAACCTCAAATTAAGCATTTTTCAAATACAATTCTTTAGTATTTTATTGTTTTAAAAACATGTGGAAGAGTTACAGTTAAGTGAATACAACATTATAATTGATTTGCATAGATTACAAAGAGGATATGATGTAATTTGATGCTTAGCTGCTACACATATATTACTTGTGCATTAAAACTGGGGGTCTCATTTATTTTAGGAATATAAATTTAAGTTGAAATTTTAATAAAAGCTATCACATCATTTCTTTCAGAATGGTATCATAAGGCTTTGTATATAAGAGCTAAAGCACCACAGAGCTTCTAATCCAAAAGACCCCATTCAAAGGCCACACTCTGATCAGAACTACTCCATCATTAAGGCACATTTAAGAGATCTGACCTTATTACATATTCAAAATACTACCATGTCTTCAGTTAAATTTACTTCTGCCATGCTACCCTTTTTTCCTTGGGAGCTTCAACAAAAAGAGAAGGAATTGCAATGTTAAAAAAGGCATTCCTCTTTATTGCTGGTGATGATCTTGATAATTTCATCAAGCACTTCCTTACTCAAACTGAATTTTAAAAAACAGAGTTCATTCCTTTAATTCAAAATCAGAAACTAAATGGGATAATTGATAACTTAAAGGATCTTCTGAAATCTGCTCCCCAAAAGCATCTCCCAGCCTTGATATCTCTGGTTACTTCCAGTTACTCTTTCAAAGAGCTTACTGATATGGGGTTTAATATAACCAAAAGTGAGTTTGAATACTCAAGAAAAATAAATAAAAATAAAAATGCAACCTTAAATAAAAAAGCCAAAAAAATAAGAACTATTCATTAAAAAAAGAAATAATTAAAAAATTGCTGGGAAATTCATTTGAAACAAGCCAGTTTACAAAAAAAAAAAACCAAAAAAGATATGTAAAGACATTGAAAAAGAAATGAATGGATATCCAACTGAAATAAAATATTCTCTAATAAAAAGAAAAAAGAAATATATGAAAATAAAAAATGAAGTTTCAATATCAACTTATTATTAATCAATACCAAAAAATATAATAAAGAGTCAAAAACAAACTTACATGTGCAATATTTGTAACTTAAAATCATCCTTAGAAAAAGAAAAGAAGAATGTGAAAGTAAAAGCTTATCATTGCCAGAATCTATAAACAGTGACTTAAAAGCTATTAATCAGCACCAAGACTTTTATGCTCATCAAAATTGTGAATATAAAAAAGATATTAATGAACTAGATGATGAGTCTTGTGTTGTAGTTATAGATTATAAAGAAAACTTAAAGGTTGGAGGTGGTCCAATTGAGACCAATAATTGTTTTTATTCAAAAAAACCAATCTCATTATTAGGGTTTGCATTAGTTTTTAAAGAAAACAATAAAATTAAATATGAATATCATGATTTTTTGTCTCAAATATTATCACATGATTCTTTATTTTCAGGTGAATGTCTAATAAGTCTTCTTAAATTAGATAGATTTAAAAAAATAAAAATATAAAAGTATGGACAGATAATGGAAATCATTTTAGATCATATGAATTTTTATATTACTTATTTAAAGAGGCACCTAAATATATTAAGGGTTCCATAAAATATAACCGTTTTGTTGAATGCCATGGAAAAAGCATTGTTGATGATCACTTTGGTGTAATATCAAAAATTTTAAAGGAAAAAGAAAATGTACTTTATATTAACAACATTAATGATCTAAAAAATATTTATGAGAAAGAAGAAAGAAGAAAAGAATTATACAATTCATCTTTAACTGGTTCAATTGTTTCCCAAAAAGCATTTCTTTATATTTATGAAAGGAAATTTAGGCCTATAAAAAGAGAGCTTGAAGTTAAAAATCTGTGCATTAATCTTTCATATTTGATGAAAGATGGGAAGTTATATACTTCACCTTTAACATTTGAAAGCTTCTCAGAATATTCTGAGATATTTTATCATTTGAAATCACGTGATGATACCAGAGAAACAAAAATATCAGAAGATGCTAGTAGTGTATTGGGGCAAGTTCATGAAGTAGGGCAGCTTACTAGAGGGTGTATTTTAAATAGAGTTATCAGTCTTTCAAAAACAACAACCTTTTTTTCTGAAACAAACTAAGAATATTTATGATGAGCCAAAGATAGGGTAATAGCATTTATAGCTTTGGGGCTGCTATTACTCTCCCATGCAACTCATCATAAATATTTTTAGCTTGTAGTTTGTAGTAGCACTTAAGATATTTTTAGTAATATTATAAGGTGCAATTTTCAATTCTAAAATTGATAAATTATTTTTTTTAAAAAATTCATCTAAGCCTAAGATCAATTAAATATTTGACATTGATTGTATTTTAACCTTTCTGAATAATTTGAAAATGAATAATGTAATTAAGTTAAAAAATAATCAGTCCAGTGCTTAGGCATAACAAGAAAATAATGACCCATATGTGATCGATGGGGAGTATATTTAAATGCTTGGACGTCAAACCGAGATCCATTATCGGCAGCTTTGGGGAGGAATTGTTGGATCGGGGATGTAAACAGCCCCAAGATCCTTCTGGATTAGGCCCAATATAAAGTACATGGGTGGGCTATATGACTAGGTGTGCTGAGTGGAGCAAATTGTTAAAGGCACAATGCTAGTTGCCATCCCAAGATAAAACAGTCGCTCCGAATGGTGCTAAACTGACGTCTCCCAATCCCGATTCAAGCTGCACCTGCGTTGCCAAGTATATAAGGGATCCCATCTAAGCTGCTTTGTACGTGCATACCTCGGAGATGTTTGCCAACTTCCAAGCATTTGGATCCATTCATAATATCCTAGCTAGTCAGGTATTTTCTTCCGCAATTGAATCTATTTTATGATAAAATAAACCTGCCGCCATTAACGAAGGTGGTATTAGGGGAATTTAGTTACTCAAGCTGTATTTGGGATTCAAAATAATGTTTTGCAACCTGTGAAAAATAAACTACAAAATCTTGGTCTTGACTCTCTTCCCAATCGTTTGCCACTCAAAAACTCCAATGAGAAATCTTCACTTGCAAAAACTACTCCTTTTAAGCCAAGATGGAGCTTGGAAAATAAGCTGTTGCCGTCACCCGAAAATCTCAAGGAAGCTCTACAAGTACATGTTTATTCCAGTTCAGCTAAACTTACATCCAGGTTTCTGAATCCTTGGCTCCCAACCCTGATCTATTAAGGATCTTGAGGAAAGAAATATTAAATTTAGGCGATAAAGAAAATATCATCTTTGGACGAGACAGTCAAAAGTCCAGTTCTTTGGCGCATCTTGATAAAGAAGCACTGCGAAATCTATGCAGCAAAAGGAAAATAAATCGTTTTTGGCCAAGTCTTTCCACTTTATCAGGACGCCCTATTCTCTACAGTAAGAATTTAAATTTATTCCAAATAAGCTTAATCTCAACAAAACTACTTCAGAGAAAGTAACCATTCACGCAAGGGGGTTTAAATCCAAAGCAGAACGCCGCCTAGGAGAGTTGGAAAGCGAAGCTAACCAAGATCCGACTAATGCCTCAAAGCAGGCTGCCTTTTACAAAGTAGGTTATCTAACGGCGTTGTTTTCAATTAAATGTTTAATCTTAGGAACTTTACAATGCTGGATATCACTCTATTGTTATTAGTCGGTTTGAAAATTATGATCTTGGGGCAGATTTCGAATGCCTGGAAACTTATGTGCTGTCATTGATCCAACTGAGCCAGAATGAAAAGGTGGTGGGCCGTGTTTTGACATCAATTCAAAACAAAGAAGCCTTTCGAGGACTCAAAGTACCACATGGTGCTAGTAACCAGGACCTTCTTCGTATCATAACCGAAAAGTACCCAACTCAAAAGGATAACATCTTCTCTGGGGCAATGGGATCACATGGCCAACCTATTCGCGTTATTGTAGAAGAAGGTATATTCAAATACAGTGACTTTGCTAAAGAAGTCAGCTACTCGAGTTTCCATGTGGAAAACAGTGCGGAGTGTTGGCTCAGGAATCGCCTATGTTTTCTTAGCCTTGACGTTCATCAGCTTAGTTTTGGAAAACACCGGAGTTTCTAAAAACACAGTCAAACCAATGCCAGAATTCGAGCCTGACTCGCAGGCTCCTATTTCTTTTGAAGATGTGCAGGGTGTAGATGAGGCAAAAATGGAGATGGTGGAGTTGGTGGAGTTTTTAAAGGATCCTTCACGATTCAATGCAATGGGTGGGAAGCTGCCTAAGGGTGTTCTGCTTACCGGACCACCCGGTACTGGTAAGACGCTTCTAGCGAAAGCCACTGCTGGTGAAGCAGGCGTACCGTTCTTCTTCATGTCTGGCTCTGAATTCGATGAAATGTATGTTGGAGTTGGTGCTAGACGAGTCCGAGATCTCTTTGCCGCGGCACGAAAGAAGGCGCCCAGCATCGTTTTTATTGACGAACTAGACTCAGTTGGTGCTAAGCGCAATCCCAGAGACCCTACCTTCATGAAACAAACACTCAACCAACTTTTGTGTGAATTGGATGGATTCTCTCCCAGCGAGGGCGTTATTTTCATTGGTGCCACCAACTTTCCAGAGCTACTGGACAAGGCACTGCTTCGACCAGGCCGCTTTGATCGCACAATTGATGTCCCTCTTCCTGATGTACGCGGGCGTGTTCAAGTGCTGCGGTTGCATTCCAAAAAAATAACACTTGATCCTACCGTCAATCTAGAGGTACTTGCACGCGGTACTCCGGGATTCTCAGGTAAGACCCTTTTCTCCTCACACTAACCTGCAGGCGCTGAACTCGCCAATCTGGTCAACTTGGCCGCTATTGAGGCTTCCCGTAACCGCTCCCCTAATGTTACTGCAGTGCACTTAGAGTCTGCTAAAGACCGGGTTATTATGGGTGCTGAAAAGAAGTCCATGTATATTACCGAAAGCGACCGCCTGTCTACAGCGTACCACGAGAGTGGCCACGCTATTACTGCCTTCTACACTCCTTGCGCTCAGCCTTTATACAAGGCAACCGTTATCCCGCGCGGGGCTAGTCTCGGTATGACGATGCAGCTTCCTGAAATGGACAAGACTAGTTATAGCAAATGTGAGCTCCGTGCTATGATGGATGTGTGCATGGGTGGTCGTGTGGCAGAAGAGCTATTCCTTGGCGAGGATCATGTAACTACTGGGGCATCTAATGATTTTGCCAAAGCTACGCAGATTTCCCGATCTATGGTGACTGAGTTGGGCATGTGCCAAAAGATGGGAGTGGTTGACTATACTTCCAACCAGGACAAGCTTAGCTCCGAAACCAAGAAGGAAATCGACTCGCAAGTCAAGAAGCTACATGATGTAATGGTTCACATTTGACTTTACTAACCAACAGGAATCCTACGCTCGCGTCATGGCTTTGCTAAAATCTAAACGGACCGAATTGGATCGTCTGGCCACCGCCCTTGCCCGTCAGGAGACGATGAACCTGCCTGAAATGGAAGCCGCCATGAAGGGGAGGTCAAAGTGAGCTGTAATTAAGTTTTGAGGCCTACCCACCTTGCCCCAATAAACTACTAACTGGCTTTATCGCTCAACCTTCAATGGTTGCCTTGGCTTACAGATATCAACCCATGCCTCGAGCAGCTTAATACACTCACTTGCTTTGCTTACTACCTTGTGGTTTTGCAGGTAGCTAGCAATCCCAAGTCAATGATGGTTGTTTGTCTACAAGCTTGATCTCCGTTTAAAAATCCAAATTCATCTGGGCACTTTTTAAATCAAAGCTTAAAAGTCCTCTGCTAACTAACACTTTGAATATACAAGGTCTATGATAATTTTCAATTTAAAAAGCTGCAAGTTTTATACTGAAGCTCGTGCAATCACGAATCGAGTGACTCTGAAATCCACACCAGTTCATCTCAAGTATCGATTTCTTCAAAACTGGGCCCAGAATAATTACTACCGCGTAACTATGCTTGGTAAGAAGAGTACCAGATATTATCTCTACAAGAAGCACTTGAACAAGTGTTTTGAGGTATGCCCTAAAAATGTAATCACTTAAATCATCCAAATCATAGGGTTTTATTTAGGTGCTTGTTTTTGCTGGGGGTTAAACAAGATTAATGTAATTCATTAATATGTACACTTCGTATAGTAATATGTATATCAAAAATTGAAAAACTATAGTTTGAATCCAGCCAAATTGATCATATTTATGATTTTAAAAAAAATTATATGTTTGAATTAAAACAGACATGGAATCAAAAAATGAACCATGTAAAATTTAATGCAGCCAAAGTTAAAGCTATTGGTATATACCTTTTAGTTTAATAAGTATAGTCTAAAACTCAACTATTTCTTATATATACTACAGTTTAAAGAAATTCCGCATCTATGTATTTTATATAGCTGATATATATGAACTAGCAACCTTTATAGTTTAATTTATGTCAACTGATCTCTTCATATCCTATTAATTTTACTTTATTGATATTCTCAGTTGATTTGATATATATTAGTAAATGTACAATTGTTATGTTATTTGCTTTGTCATTTTAATTATATTAATTTGATTTTAGTTATTTTCTTAATTATCTTTATACATATTGAAAGCTTTACTCGTCATAATATGAATTATTTGATACCTCATTTAATTATCAGTATCGAATTCTTTGTTTAACATTTGAATTAATTCTTTATAGATTCTTTTGAACAAAATAACAATGTAATCTGATAAAGTATGATCGGATATTCTTGATTTTGATGTTTTCGATTTGCATGCCTGCCATTTCCTTGACTTTAATAGCAATCTGATTTGATTTAGCCATGTTGATTCCTGTCAGTTAAACTTCCAGGGTGTACCTAATCTGAAAATATAATGATGTTTTTTGGTGATGACCCATCACACACTTTTTTAAAATTCTCCTATCTTACAGTAGTTTTTAAATGTATACCTTTATCAACCGATAGCTAGAAGCAACCCAGAAAATATTTCTATAAAGTTCCATATGGGCCAAATAAAAGGACAACTTTCATTCCTATAATATCTTGAAAAAAAGATCATTCTCAAAAGATTGATCAAGAGGTCTTACAAGGACCAAACTACCGAAAAGGAGTCATTTCTTTAAAGCATGAATGCAATCACACTTTATGGAGGTTGAGGAGACAGATACAAACTACCCAAACTTCATCCTTAGTTCGCTCTACATCTTTCCCTTACCTGATCTCAAGACTTTACCTGGTTCAAGATACAATAACTTTAATTTAAAAGCTAATACTATTATTCCAATAAAGCAATTGACATTATAATAAAGTAAATCACATTGATCACAGGATATTCACTCAATATCATACTTGGAACCTTGAAAAAGATGAACCTCATCCATTGAAAGGTAACTGGCCACACTACCATCATGAGATGAGGAAAATCAACAAGTTGATTGAGGCAGCCAAAAAGCCACTGATGTACCCCAGAAGGTAGTAGCAGGCAGTGAAGGACAGCAAGAGAGTAATGAAATAGAGGGTTTAGACTAGGGTTTCCACAAACTGGTTATAATTGCTAGTAGGCTTATATAGCTCATACTAATAGCCTTGTTAGCAATGTTGGTTAATCATATGAGGTTTGTGTGAGAATTGGGGAGCAGGTTATAAAGAACAGAACCTAGCTCTCAACCACAATAGAATTGTGATTTCAGCAACAACCAAAAAGGGTTGTCACTAACAATTCCTGGGAGACCAAAGGGGGAAAGGGATTAGCTGAACACTAAAAGCAACAGGCAAAACCAGAAGGCCAAATTAAACTAACAAATTTTGAACTTTATTAGAATAGAGAATGATGAAGCAAGGTCTTTTACAACCCTTGCTTTCATTTAAAGGGAGGGGATGGAATTTAGGTGGGAAGTTGAATGTCAAAACTAACCAACCAATGATATGAGGGAATGTGGATGCATTTCTTGAGGCAGGCAAATCTGGAAAAATTCAAATGGACAAAATCAAAGGAAAAACTGACTCAATCTAAAATTGAGGAATCTGTCTTGGATGCTATTACCACTTCTCCTGGCTGCTCTTGCACATGATATTTAACCAGCGGTGTCTCTTGGGTGAGTTAGGTGGGGCATCTTCAAACCAATTCAGCAAATAATAGTGTGAGAACCTTTCTCGGGTTTTTTCAGTAAATCTTTGGATAAATATCCAGGCGTAATATGACAGAGATCCCCAAACATTTGGTGAGGATTGAAGTAGAGGTCCAAGGGGGAAGCGTAACTTTACAGTTTGGCTGGGTCTCTCATCAAGAAGAATAAGAAGGAAAGTAGCAAATATTTGCTCATAGATTCTGGCAAGTTAAACTCATAAGATGGTACTATCTTAATCAGGCTTGGGAAGAGTTGATTTAATAAGATATCAAAGCATCTTGGGTTTAGATCTCAATGATATCACAAAGCTATTGTGATTGACACAGGTTGATGGGCTTCACTGGCATGAGCTATTGGTGGCCAAATAAAGATTAGTTGCTTAATCAGCATTAAGTAGTGGGTTGTTATGTTTTGTGCCCAGCTATGATTATAGATGTTTTTTCTTTTAATCTCTTTTGGGTTCTAGTAGGAGGGACTCATATTAGTACTGTGAGAATTGAAGATGTTCCCTATGATGATATTCCATGTGGTATTGAAATCATAAGATCAAACAAGAAATAATACAGCTTGGGTGCACAATCATAATGATTGGAGCCTCTCTGAGCATATATTTTGGATAGATTTAAGGGGGACACTTATTGCTTACCGTGCAAGGATGTTAGGCCCAATATCATCACTGGGATAGTTATTTAGAGAATTAGTTGCTGAACTTAATTAACCAGGATGCTTAGGAAGTAGAGTTGGTTACTCTGTGATTAAAGCCCAGTCTAACTGCTTGGGTAAAAGGGCAAAGCAATGCAAAGATGCATCAGCCCAAATAAGAAATAGTTGGAAAGATACCACTATTAACTTATGCATTGGATGAAAATCATGTTCTAGGTCATGAATGGTTGTTTGGAGAGCTCCCAGTGTCCCATGAAAATATTGAAAGGTGCCTTGAAACATTTCTTCAAGGCAGTTTTCTACAATGACAAGAGAGGAACAATTATTGAGAAAAGTTTTCTATATGTTTTGCTACAAAAGAAAAATTCTTAAAGAGCTTGAGGAAATGCTTCCCAAAGAGCATTTATACAAGGGTAAGTTGTTCACAAAGTGTGAGGAATCATTGACAGACTAGATAACTGTAAACACTTTAAATGGCAAAACTCTAATGCTTGTCAGTAAATCATTGAATTCCTATTAGAGATTTTTTAAAGCTGCAAAGAAAGTGGTAAAGCATTTCAATTATGTAGAAATAGCCTCATTAGTTGAGTTTGAGGCTTGCTCTACCAATGCTGGCCATTGATGGAATATTTTGAAGTTTAAATAAATGATATAGAAACATTGGGAGAATGTTTTAGGCTTTTAGTATCACAGCAGTGTCAATTTTTCCTAGGGCAGACTGTCCAAAAAAGAAGAATTGTAGTAAAAGAAAGAATGCAAACCACTTAAAATCTTTGGATGACCGCAATTTGGTTACCAATAAAAAATGGGTTAAAACTGTAAAGTTACGCCTCCCCCTTTAGCCTCTACTTCAATCCTCACCAAATGCTTGGAAATCTCTGCCAACTTACTCCTGGATATTTTCCAAATATTTACTGAAACCCCCAAGAAAGGTTCTCACACTATTAATTGCTGAATTAGTCTGAGAATGCCTGTCAGGGCCCAGAATGGGCCAGACAAAACCCTATGTTACATAGATTCAACTCCTGCAATTGAGCAATTACGCAACTGAACAATTGTGTTGTCAATTATGCAGATTAACCCAAAGAAAACTTTAATTCCAAGTAGAGAATTAAACCCTGGTTAATGCCAAGCCTGGGGAAAATTGAAAACTGTCCCAAAGCCAAGTGAAAAAGATTTTAATTGGCCCACACCATCTGAAACCCAGAATTGGGGACTTGGGTTGCCAAATGGCCCAAAATTCCCCTGTCAGCTTCCCTGGGGCAAAAATAATGAAAGGATTCATCTAACTGACAAATCAGGAGTCACCAATGGAACCCAACTTGAGAATAATTCATTGACAACCAATAAGGAGCTGCCAGTAAGTCCAATTGCAGTTTCCTAGCAGGATATAGCTGGGAACACTGGCATCCCCTTTCTTTGTTGACATCTTCATCTAATAAACTTTTGTTGGTTAATGCACACTGAGCATTTATACTTTTCAGGGGTTTATTACATTATCACAAATTTATACTGCTGTTGCTTTCAAACAGAGAGTACCTCCAGTACCAACGCCAGCGCTGGAAAACAGAGCAACTTCTAGCTGCCTCCAACTAACCACTGCCAGCCTTTACCCCATCTCCTAGAGTGCTGGACCAAGGACTAATTCCTGCTCCTGCACCATGCCTCTCCTTCCCTGATGTTCCTCTGCTCCAACTACTTGCCCAGCCAAGCCCAACTATGAGCGCCGCTACAGGAGAACTTCCTCTTGTTCCTTCCGCTTCATTATATGACTACAGTAAGCTTGGGTTTGCCTATTTGACCATACTGGAGCTCACTGAGCAAGTGATACCTCACATGGGAGTGTGGCGTCCTTGGGCTACTGCTGCCAATTATGTGATGTGGATGGCCCCTGTCATATATTGGGCCTTCCAGGCTCAACCCTTCCCCTCGACTGAAGGTTCCCCTGGGAGTCACCCAGGCCATGACAATGCCCCACCTAACCCACCCAAGAGACACCTCTGGTTAAATATCATGTGCAAGAGCAGCCAGGAGCAGTGGTAATAGCATCCAAGACAGATTCCTCAATTTTAGATTGAGTCAGTTTTCCATTTGATTTTGTCCATTTGGATCTTTCCAGATTTTCCTGCCTCAATAGATGCATCCATATTCCCTCATATCATTAGTCAATCAGTTTTGGACATTCAACTCCTCACCCAAATTCCATTCTCTCCCTTTAAATGAATGCAAGAGTGTGAAAAACCTTGCTTCATCATTCTCTACTCTAATAAAGCTCAAAATTTGTTAGTTTAATTTGGCCTTCTGGGTTTTCCTGTTGCTTTTGGTGTTCAGTTGATTCCTTCTCCCCTTTGGCCTTGCAGAAATTGTTGATAGCAACCTTTTGGTTGTTGCTGAAAGCGCAATTTTATTGTGGTTGAGAGCTTGGTTTTTATTTTCTCTTAACCTGCTCCCCAATTCTCACAATGACAGCCCTAATTGTGGATGAAGAAATGAATTTGCACCTCCCAGAGTTCTGCCCAGATAATTATTCAAGTAGGTTTATTAAGATACCCTCACCCCCTGATGCTTGGTGGTCAACTGGCCAGTTGCATAAAGTTGAAATTTTATGATGCCATAAATTCTTTAACTGAGGCTTGCAACCCTGAGATGAGAGTATTTCCCTATAGCCAATCATCCTCAATTTTTCCTCCCTTGCTTGAGTTATTGTTCCTCCTACCCATCTTCTTAAAACTTGTTTTCAGATATTTCTTCCTACCAAACAATAAAACTTTATCAAACTTGTCTATATGAAAGTAACCTTGAAGACAAAAGCTCTTTCACCTTGTGCTGGGGCGGCTGACATATTATCCTGTTTAAAAAAGACCTCCACTTGTAACCAACAGGCTTAGTATCCTCTATCTCAAAATCATTTCTTCTCAGTTGATCACCTTCATGCTTTGTTTGTTTATTTGTTCATCATTTTGGTTCTGCAATGTATCCTCTTATTCAATAAGCTTTTATACTTAAAGCTTCAGTGTAGCTTCCTTTTCTCAGTTCAGACTTTAGAATGGGTGATTTATCCCTACAACTTTTATTTGAATTCAGAAATTATTTCCATGTCTCTAACATTTAGTAAGGTAAGTCTGAAAGCTAACTCTATGGTATAAAAAGAGCTGCAAGACATTGTTTAAGCTTTTTAAGGTAAAGCCCTAAAGATGAAAATCTTGGAAAAAGGGGCTATATATCAGCAATTAAGTAGTAAAGCTTAGAGAAAACAGGACACAAGGGTAGGCTACAATGTTTTTAAAACACTGTTGTGATTCACATCATCCCAAAAAAGTCATCTCAAAGGTAATACTAGATGCAGCATCTCAAATTAAAGTATCACATATGAGAAAAGCATTATATCAACAGCCTTTATTTTTAATATCTTAAAATCAATAAAAACATATAAAAATAAAAAGCCATAGATAGAATAAAAACCAAGATTTATATATTTATAATAAAAATAGGTAAATTAGCAGCAAAAAGATTACAAAAAGCTCTAAAGTCAATTGATTCAAAATAAGTTCTTTTCAGCTATACCAACTAAAATATATACTATATTTATAATCACTAAATACTAAAAAAGATATAAACTACCAAACTAAAAAAATTAAATATTTAATAAGAAATATTTATTTTAAAAAGGCCCAGAAATTAGTTGAAAGAGCAAAGGATGGGTCATTATTTGTTAGATTAATCTGTTTCCTATTAACTGTGCTACTTAACACTTTAAAATTTTGTTTTAATTTTCTTATCAATAAATTTAAATAATTACAACAATTTTATCAAAATAAATCTTATTTAATCCTTATAATATAAAAACCTATATTAAATTAATCATTTTCTACTTACAGCTAAATTAAACTGTATTAAAAGCTAGTAACAATCTTATTTCATATACCATTATTTCTTGAAAGCTGATTAGTACAAAATGACATCATTCTAAAAAGAGAAACATAAAAATACAATAAAAACTGATATGATGCTTTTTGTTGGAAATTAAATTGTTGCCTAAAATCTTAGCTTTTTTAAAAATATTTAATTTAAAATATAATAATTTTTGAATCCCTCTTTTTAAAAAGAGGGCAGATAGCTTTTTTGCATATTTAATAAATAAATATTAAATAATTTTGGATTTTTTTATAAAGAAATCTAGTGAAAAGTTAAAAAACTAAAACTAAAATTAAAACTAAACTTTTATTGAAATTTTAGTGATCTCATTTAGCATAAGTAATTTATTCTTAAGTTAGATTTTATAGAAAATATATAATAAGAACTTATAAGAGAGTAAAAGTTTTTCTTTTCAAATTCTTAAGTATTTAATATTAATAAAATAGCTTTATACAACTATTTAATAAAATTATATTTCTATACTGTATGCTAAAGATAATATGTATAAAAAATTCAAACATAAAAAAGAATGTATCAAAATCTTGCTTTATTTAATTAAATTTTATAAAGGTTAAAATTCATTTAAACTAAATGGAAAATGATCTTAGTCATTGTATCTATAAAAATAAGATACAAATTTAATTATACAAGCAAATATTTATATGTGATTAAAAATAACATTTTTGTTTTGATAGATTTAAGATATTTAAAGTTCATTTTTTAAGAACTGTTAAAAGTTATAATAAACTTAAGTTTATTTAAACAAAAGGTTTTTGAGTTGGTTACTAGAAGTAAGCTAAATAATAATTTATACTTTAAATTTCTTTACTGATTAAAATATCATACTTTAAGAGTTAATTAGCATATTTTATTTCAAATAATAATTTTATAAGCTTACATTCAAAGCCACTTAAGATACTAAATTGGTGCAGTAGTTTTAAAAGCTATGGCGACAAGCAAAAATTCTTCAGATTTAAACAAAATAATTTCAGATTTAAACAAAATCCAAGTCTCAGGTTAAAATATATACTCTGTTAACAGGGTTTATTGGTGTTAATGGGCAAAATGGGTCAACACAGCAACAAAAGGCTCACACGCAAAGCAAAACCATTCAAAATATAATCCAAAATACATTGATTCAAAAACAAAATGGTGTGAGTTGACTTTCGGTGTACATATGTTTACTATGTAAATTGGTGACAAAATACACCCAAGCAAGGTGTGTCAAAACTCAATCCAAAAACAAAACACAATAGCAACTCACAATGTAAACAAAATCACTCACACAATGTGTGCAATGGATTATAATCATGAATGATACCAAGGTATCTAAAATAAGACACAAGATCTGAAACATAAATTTTAAAAATATTGTGTTGGGTGCTTAATTTGGCGTAAAATCTAGGAAAATGGGTGGATTTTTTTTGAGTATTCTAAAATGGGCGTTGTAAAACCAAAAACAACTAACTAAGAAATAAAAAAATCTATAATTGGGATATTGGGTGGGAAAAAATATTAATTGAATATCCATAAACAGATAAAAGCAAAAATTAAAATTAGAGAGTAACTTAATTAAGTTTTATTTAATATTTTATTAAATTCTAAAAATGGAAGGAACACAACAACAGACTATCATTGCACCCATTGTGCGCCACGGTTGCGGTTGCCCCCGCGGGTCAAAGAACAGACTTAGTACAACACAAGTGCCTACTCAGGAGGGAGGCGGGAGAGGAGAGTTCCATAGTGACGCTGCACTGACACAGCTGGTTCAAGGAGCACAAGCTGCTAGGGTGCGGAGCATCAACCCTTGGGTCCCAAAGCTGACCCAGAAGCCCACCAAGGTTACCACCACAAAAATGGTTAGAAACAAGGAGGTAGAACTTACTTAGTATGTGTTTGACGTTGTGTACCGGCAAGAGTCAGTCCTGTCAGCCATGCTGGAGAAGGTGAAGCCTGTACTTGATACTAGCTATGAGCCCTACGTCAGCGATGGCAATCAGGAGGATGACAAGGAGCCCCAGTTCTACCAAACCAATGAGGGACAGCTGGTGCTAAAGAAAGTTGCAGCCTTCTACAACAAGGTGCCCATGCCTTGCAAGCCTGTCATCAATCAGGATCCTGGCTTGTCTGAACCCACAAAGCCTGCCCAGAAGCGCATCCCTGACATCAAACGCATCATCCTGCTTAAGCTAATGCGGGAATTGGGTGACTACAAGGCGGCCGCGGCCCTTGTTGGGGTGGATCCTAAGTACGCCAGCAAGACCTTCAACAAGTTCATTGATACTGGCCAAGTCCTTGCCGCGGAGAAATCCTTGTGTGTTTCCACTATGCTCACCAAGGAGCACAAATGGGCAATCCGCCAGTGGATCACCCAAGACTGCCATCTTGAACTGGCAAATATACAGGCTATGATCAAGTCTGCTTTTGGGATTGAGGCCTCAATTTCCTTTTACTACCATCTGGTCAAGGGAATGTGATTTTCCTGGAAAAAACTCAGGGTATCCCCATACAATTGGAACAGCCCAGCCAATATTGAGACCCAGAAAAACTACGCAGAGGTGTATACTGCCCTCAAAGCCAAGGGGACGGTCAAATTTTACTATATTGACAAATCAGCATTTGCCTTGTCAATGTGCAATGAGTATGGGTATGTCCCCAGAGGCTCCAATGACAGGGTGGCTTGGCGTGCTGCAGTCCGCGCCACAGCCTATTCAATGGTGGCTCTCCTCAGTCCAAAGGGGGTTGAGCTCTACCAAATAATACTAGGCTCCCACAATAGCCAGACCTTCCTGTCATTTCTCTGATTGGTCCAGGAGCACCTGAGGCGCACAAGCCCGGGCTTCACCAATGTAATTGTGTTGGACAATGTTGGTCTCCACAAGGTGGCTGATATTCTTGAAGAATTTCCATCAATTGACACCAGCATTGCAGTGGGCCCCCAGCAATTGGCCACAGCAAATATGCGCCTTCTCTTCCTCCCCGCCTATTTGCCCTTCCTAAATCCCATTGAGGAAGTCTTTGGGTGGCTCAAGCAAGTTGTCAAGCGAGGAACCCCAACTGGGACTGAGGACCTGTTTGATTTGCTGCAGGCCGGGATCCATACCCTCCCAGCTGAGACTGTGGCCAAATTCTATGGCCACGCTGATTTGTTCATCCCTGCATGCCTAGCCAAACAGCCAATCAATTAAAGGCTTAGTGTGTCCAATTTTTTATATTCTCTAATTTATTATTCAACATTTATTAATTATCATTTTATATTTAGATGTTTCTACGCCCACAATCACATTCAGAAGATCCATCAATAGATGTAAGTAATTTATTTATTTTATTGTATATTATTTTATTATGCCATCTAAGGGTATCCCAAACGCTTGATACTGGATTACGCGAACGCATTAATATCACATTTGGAAAATAAATATAATAATCAAAAAAAGTTAATGTAATGTGTCCAAATCAGAAGTAGATTTTATTGAAATATATTATTATGCTTTTATTAAGACCTTCTCTGGGATATATTCTGCAGATCTTGTTTGCTAAAATAAGAATTAGAAAATTTTATTATAATAAAAATATTATAAATTGCAATGGAATTATTTGGAAGAGAGAATTTATTAAGATTGCCTATAGTGAGTTTGGCGGTATGTACCCACCCCACGATGGAGGTGGCGCACAACCTCCACCGCCACACCGTGGACAGTGGATACACCCTGGTTAAAATATTCTTGCCTGCTGGTAAAAGGGAGAATGGTGAGGTGGGAATGGAGGAGCAGCTTTTCTGGCAGGGCTGCAAACCCAAAGATGCCAGCCAGGACCAAGGCGTCCTGGATGATGTGATCCACTGAGTTGTACCCGGGGGGACCTTCTTCCCATCCAGGGAGAGCCTGGCCTTGTCAATCCCCAGAAGGACCCCGTCCAGGTCCTCAACCAACGCGCCCATCCCAAAGTAAAAGAGGAACCCCAGGTAAACAACAAGGTGAAGCCTTTGCCCAGCAAAGGCTTCTGTAAACTTGCACAGTTTGTTGTATACTGCGCTTATTTTTTTCTCATGTTTAGTTTTGCCAAAGGTAAGATCCATAGCTTCTGGGACCCCCGTCTTGGTGGCACTCCAGGCCAGCCCAAAATCTGCCAGGAGGATCTTGGTCTTCTTCACAGCTGTTGCATCTGCAACAGCCAGTTTTTCTACCGCGCACCCAAAGTTCTCCAGCAAGTAAGACAGGGTGTGCTCCACCGGGAAGCAGAAGCAAGCAGC
Source organism: Entomophthora muscae (assembly GCA_014839935.2). NCBI lineage: Eukaryota > Fungi > Entomophthoromycota > Entomophthoromycetes > Entomophthorales > Entomophthoraceae > Entomophthora > Entomophthora muscae. Next base: position 19,191 of record QTSX02001595.1, read on the forward strand.
CGCATGAGCCTGGCCCATCTCTGGTACATTCTTGAATGGGAGCGTCACCAGGACGTCCCAAACAAGCTCAATGGAGTTTACACAGTAAACTCCACTGAGTGATACCAGGTCCAGGCGGACCAGTTGGGCATCCTTGTAGGCAGTAACTGCCCACTCAGATGCCCCCTCGGCATGTGTAAGCCCAGCCAATGCCTCCCTGGACATTGGAAAAGACCTGTGGATACGGTCTTCAAGCTCCTGCAAGACCGGGGGGACAGGAAAAGCTTCTTGGCCACATGAGTGGCGTAGTTGGCGTAGAATGTGGCGGGGACAAAAGGGACCAGGACCCGGCGGAGTTCACCATTAACTTCTTCTAAAAAAAGGTAAGTATTTGGAAATTTTTATTAATTATAATTTTAGGTTACCTTCTACAGTCTCCTTCTTGCCTGCAGCCTCGGCAGGCTTTGCTATTCTTGGTGTAACCAGTTGTGCTGGCTGCTCAGTGTCATCTGTTTGGGTACATTTTGCAGGTCTTTAGGTGGGCATACATTTCTGGGTCATCTGTCCAGACAGACGGCACAGAGAGGGCAAAGGACTTGAATTGAAGGCCTTCCACAACGTGCTTCTGGACATTTAAAAGTTGCTCAATTGTTGTTTTGGGGGTGTCTGGAATCTTGGCCATGAGTGCTTTGGCGGACACCTTTTCAATTTTGTCCCCTTCAAGGACGGCAGACTTAACTCTTGCTTTGACCTTGCGGTCAATCTCTTTAATTTTGGCAATTGCCAAGTTGAGGTCTTTTAGCAGCTTCTCCAATTCTCTCATTTTATTTTTTTACTAACCTTTCCATATGTTTTTATAGCTTTTGCCCCAATAAATTCTGTATTATTTTGATACTGTTGCCTCTTTGTTTATTCCTTTTTGTTTTCCTGTTTATCACATTATCCCATCTTTTTACCCATTGTGTATATGTTTTACACTCATCTCAATATGTGTTGTTTGCTTTGTGTTGGCATTGTTTCCTTGATTACCATATTATTTTTAGCGCTTGACATAGCCCCTTGTGAAAACATTAACAACAATTTGGTGATCAGCTAAATTTGAATTAGAAAATTATAGGTTAACTTTTTTTAGATAAAGTTGTTACTGATCCAAATTCAAAACCTTAATGATAAACTTTAAGCCAATCAGGAGCCAAGTGATAAAGTGATTGTTGTGACATAAAGGGTCATTCAATAATTCTTTGATGCATGTGCACTAATTAATATGATTGGCTGGATGTTTTGCCATTGTACGCCATTGCTGCTGTAGCAAGTTGTTGATGGACTAGTGCCCAATCAGCTACTGGGTTAGCACTAGTCCATCAACAACTCGCCACAGCGGCAATGGCGTACAATGGCAAAACATCCAGCCAATCATATTAATTAGTGCACATGCATCAAAGAATTATTGAATGACCCTTTATGTCACAACAATCACTTTATCACTTGGCTCCTGATTGGCTTAAAGTTTATCATTAAGGCTTTGAATTTGGATCAGTAACAACTTTATCTAAAAAAAGTTAACCTATAATTTTCTAATTCAAATTTAGCTGATCACCAAATTTTTATTAATGTTTTCACAAGGGGCTATGGTTGGGTGCTAAAAATAACTGTGTTCAGGATCTAGATACACACCTTAGTAAATATATGATTTTATAGAAATAAGCTGAACATAAAGAATAAAACCAACTATAAACAAAGAGAACATGAACAATTGAAATTCTAAAAAAAGATAATATAAATAGAAAATGTTTGGTGACAGGGGTTTATTGGGGCAGGGAAGAGTGATGCCTAGTAGGCAGAATGGCGCGGGAAGGAGGACGTAGAGGCGGTGCTGGCCTGGGGAGTCTGGGATTGGATTGGATGGGTTGGGTTTGCGGGCAGGGGGTGTTGGTGGTGGGGGTGGAGGCAGGAGGATTGTGCGTGATGGCTGCTATATACCGCTCATTGTACTCCTCATCAGTCATTGGCTGGATGGGCTGGTAGGTGGCTGTGGCACAGGGTGGGAGGCGCTTATCCTTGCTTGATTGGTTGCCCATGTTCACATGGAAAACCATTTGCGCAAACAAGTCAGCCACCATTTGGTGACCAAAGAGAAAATTGTGATCAAGGACCCCAAGATAGAGGTCATTGAAAGCCTGAGGGCGGCGCTCTCATAGTGTATCTCCAATGTTGAAGAAGACAACATCAGCCAGATGGACGTTGGCATGGCCAGCAGGGTAGACTGAGGCCTGGTGCCCGCGTCCCTGGATGGCCTCAAGGGCGGTGGAGCTTCCCTCCATCTGGTGGCTCAAGAAAACCCGGTATTTGGAATTTGAGCCATCCCAGGAGTTGAGCAATCCACCGAGGATGTGGCTGTATGAGTAGCCATTGATGAAATCAGGGTTTGTCCAATAGTAGACAAAACCCTTGGCTGAAACAGCCAGAAATGCATCAATGAAAGTCCCCTTCTTGACCTTCTTCCTTCCATCCTTAGTGGTGGCTTTTCCTTGGGTGCCAAAATCATCAAAAGCTATGGATAGCTTATAGTAAGAGATGAACATGACATCATCTGAAAGACTAGTCAGGCATCAGACCAGGGTGGATTCAATGGCGGGATCATACGGGGAATCATCAGTGCCATCCCATTAGTTGCTGGCAAAATTGGTAAGAACCCGTATGGAAGCCACCTTCCCATACATCCAGAGCTGCACCATGCGCTCGGAGACCCATATGTTATGGTGTGCAAGCTGCTTCTAGACCTGGGTCAAGGGAAGCTTGGGGTCCCGCTTGAGGAGGTCAAGCATTATTGGGTAGGCCTCGGTTATCTGGGACTCTGTGGCCTTCTTTGGCTTCTTGGCTGTCCCAATCAGATTCCCCTTATTCATTAGGTTGTTGAACTCCCGCATTATGGTGGCTCGGGTAAATTGCAACTGGGCGGCAATCTGATCCCAGGACAGACCCTGCAGGTTGAGTGCCACAATTTCCTGAAGAATTTGGGTGGTGATGATTTGTTGCTTGGGGAGCTGGGCCGGGGGAGCTGAAGCCTGATTGGCTGAGGGGGGAGCAGGTTGGCTGGTGGCAGAAAGATGTTCCAAATCAGGGTTGCCATCCTGATTGGTTAGTTGACGGGCAGCTTGTGCAGGGGTGGGTGTGGGAGCAGGGGCAGAGCTAGACGCTAAGTGACTCTCAAACAAGTCAAAGCCATAGGGGTCAGTGGTAAGGTACAGGTCAGCTTCCTTGTTACCCGCCTCAAAGGCTTGGGTGTAAACGGGTGCCTCCACGTTCTGAGCCTCGCCTCCATTGAAGCTGGCTTGGCTGCTGGCGCTGTTGAAGATGTTGTTATTAAAAACCATTGTAAAAAACCTAGGATAAAATCACTAAAAGTAGAAATTTTAAAATTTAATGAATTATTTTTATTGTAATCTCAAGTCCATATTTGGAAGGTTCTCAAAACCTTTTCATACAAATCTGGAGCCATGAAAATGGATAAAATGCCTCTGGTCCTAAATTGGATAGCTGTTGATTGGCTGTTAAACTGTTATTTTTCTATTTTAGGCTGCTCATACTACACATCTTGTGTAAGTTCATTTTGTTTCATGCTTGTGGAATCTTGCTTATAGACTGCTCCAATTTTGTTTCACTTTAGTCCTTCTGTTGGTGCCTCATATGAATCCTGCATGGATTATAATATACTCCGGAATAGCATCCATCCATTTCAGTTGTTGTGTCAGTTCATTTCATTTGTGGTTTGAACTACACCACTTGATGTTTGATATAATTTTGTATGATGGGCTAGTGAAATTTTGTTTTTGGTTTAACAGTTCATTTATTAACCAAAAATATTTAAATTAATTGAATCCTGAATCTCGTGCGACTTGGATTTTGTTTAAATCTGAAATCATTTTGTTTAAATCTGAAGAATTTTTGCTTGTTGCCATAGCTTTTAAAACTACTGTATTGAAATATAAAGTTGCAGCACAATTCCAAAAGCTGAGATTAAGGGCTTTATAATGATACTAGTTTGAGTGAGATTGAAGTACTATTTGCCAAGATATCAACAGTTAACCAGAATATATAAAGGGGTAAATAAACAATGATATCAGACTTCAGGAGTGATATTGATAAATTAAGGAGATCAGTTGGGGGTCAGTTGGGGATTTATGCCTGTAGTGCAAAAGCTCAGCTAACATGGTATTTAAACAGCTCAACTTTACAGAAATTTACTTTACAATCCACACCTTTACTTCTCTCTGATAACTGCACATCTATTTCCAAGCAAGAACTGCCTGAACCAAGCCAAGGAACCCAGCCACTATCATTATGGAACCTATCAAGTTTGCATCTCAAATGACACCCTTCTTCTCACTGGGGGCTTCTACTATGAGAGAAAGAATCTCTATGCTTAAACAAGCATTTCTTTTTACTGCTGGCAGTGATCTTAACAGCTTTGTTGAGCATTTCTTATTAAAACCAGAGTTTGGAAAAAGTACCTTCTTACCTGTCATACAAAATTCTAAGACAGATGATTTCCTTAACAACCTAAAGGATTTGATGTCAGAGTCCCCTGCCAAGCACCTTCCTTCCCTAAGAGCATTGGTTACATCAAGATACAGTCTGAAATAGCTTTGGGATCATGGATTTAAAATGACAAAAAATGAGTATTCATATTCTAAAAAAATAAAAAAATTCTAAAAAAGCATCATTAAATTCAAAAAATAAAAAGGAAAAAATGATTCATTAAAGAAAGAAAACATAAAAAATATTTTAAACCATATATTAAAAAATTTATTTCCAACCAGCCAATTCACTAAAAAATCTCCTGGATTGATTTATGAAGAATTACAAAAAGAATTGAGTGAATACTTAACTAAAATAAAATACCCCTTATTGAAAACAAAAAAAGAAATTTATGAAGATATGAAAATAAAAAACAATTTTTCTATTTCACTTTCCACTTTCTATAAGCTTATTCCTAATAATATAATCAAAAGCAAAAAGCAAACTGATATGTGTAACATTTGCAACTTAAAAAAATCATTAGAAATGAAGAAAAAGGATTTGAGTATAAAGAAGTTGCCATTGCCTAAATCTATTAAAGAAAATTTGGAATCTATTGGCCTACATGAAAAGTTTTATAAGCATCAAAATAAAGAATATATTAGTGATATAAATAATCTTGATAATAATTCATGTGTTATAGTAATAGACTATAAAGAAACCTTAAAATAGGTGGGGGTCCTATAGAGACAAATAATTGTTTTTATGAGAAAATACTTATTTTTTATTAGGATTTTCAATTGCTTTTAAAGAAAATGATAAAATTAAATATGAGTATCATGACTTTTTATCTGAAATTTTATCTCATGACTCTTTGTTTTCAGGTCAGTGTTTGATAAGTCTGCTTAAAAATAATAAATTTAAGAATATTAAAAATATTAAAGTTTGGACTGATAGTGGTAATCATTTCAGATCTTATGAATTCTTATATTGTCTTTTTAAAGAGGTACCTAAAATTATAAAAGGAACAATTAAGTTTAACAGATTTTTTGAGTGTCATGGCAAAAGTATTGTTGATGGTCATTTTGGTGTATTATCTAAAATATTTAAACAAAAGGAAAATGAGATGTATATAAAAAATATAAATGATCTCAAAATGGTTTTTGAGAGAGAGGAAGAAAGAAAGGGTTTATATGAGACACTTGTAAATAATTCAGATGTTTCCCAAAAAAACCTTTTTTACATCTATGATAGAAAATCTAGGCCTAAAAAAAGCTGGCTTGAAGTCAAAGTATTTTATGTTAATCTTTCATATTTAATGAAAGATGGTGAGCTGTATGTTTCATCTTTGACATTTGAGGATGTTAAGGAGTACTCCAAAATAAATTATTGTGCAAAGTTCTGCACAGATGACAGAGAAAAAAAGAGAGCTGATACTACTAAAGGATTAGTAGGACATGTTCATGAAGTTGGACGCATAACAAAAACTTATATTTCACATAGGGTAAATAGTCTTTTAAATACAACAACTTTTTTCTAAAAATGACTAAGAAATTAATTATATGAGCCAAAGATAGGGTAATAGCAATTATAGCTTTGGGGCTTCTATTATTCTCCCATGCAACTCATATATTTGATTCTTGGCTTATTAAAATAGAAAAAAGGGTTTTTAGCAAAAAATACAGTTAATAGAAATAAGATTTATTTTTATTATTTGTGTATTTTACACTCTTAAACTTTTCTTCAGTAAACTAAGCATTATATTAATTTTAAAAAACATAAGTTTACAACTCAAATGATACCAAAGAAGTTAAAAGTCTTTAAAATGCTTAAGCTGGCGCTTTGGCTTAATCTAACAAATAATGACCCAGATGTTGCAACCAAGATTGACTCTCTGCCTGCCAACATATCTCATGATACACAGGGGGTGCTCATTGAAGCGCCCTGTGATGTATCTAACAACATTGAGCATCCTGCCTCCAGTGTCAAAATATAGGCAATATTTTCCAATTAAGTGCATAGCCAATTCCAAGTGCAAATTTCTCAATTAAGTATTCACTGCTCACACCATACTTGAATCCTATCACAATACCACCCCTTAGTAGATTAGTGGGTTTTCTTTCTGGTATATTAGCTACCAAATCCCAAATAACGCTATATATGATTCCTATTTGTTGGCCTTTATATCTGGAATGTTGTCTTCCCCAATTCCAAATAATGAACTATGATTAGTTCAGTTGCAACAGTTTAAAAACAAAATATGAAGCCACTATTCCACTGTTATTGACTGTATTATCCCTGACATTCTGATTGATAGACAATCAAGCATAAACTGGGTCCTAGTGTGAATTGAGGCCCTAGAAAACCCTGGCAATCACACAGAATTTTGTGATAGGCTAAAAATAGTATCACCAGTATTCCTCTTCTCTCTCATTGATCACATTTTTTATTAAGCCTATTTGTCATGAATAGAAAGTATCTTTGTCTTATGGACCAAAACGTAGGACAGGGTTCAAACCCTGGTCATATGGCTGCCTAGAAGACCAGGATCCTGGATGCCTGGATTTTTTTTACTTGAATCCCTTTATAATTGCCTTGTAATTCCACTTTCATACAAGAGTCCTTTCACTGGCCTATCAGAGAACACCACTAAGGCAGCTATTATCCACTGCTCCTACTCTGGAGCAACATCTTTAATGATTGGGTCTTTTCCAATGCCCTCAGGAGAGACAACCAATGAGAAATATGTAAAATGCTGCTCCCCACCTGCCACTGAAAGGGATACCAGCAACCAACCTTCCCTCAATAATAGTGCTCAAAAACAGAATAATTGTGTTATCTATTTAATTAATCCCATCATTGAGAAGCTGCTTTGCACCAGTACCCTTTTGCTGCTTCAGACTCAGGAGAGCTTGCCTTCTCAACCCCCAGATAGCCAATCTCAAAATTCCCAATTTTCAGGGATCTATCCCATGAGGGATTCCTGAGAACTTTCAGGCGGATGGCCTGCAGACCCGGAAGGTAGGGCCCATCACAGAATAGGAGCTAAATTTACAATATATGATAAGAATTTGCCTAGGATGGCACAGGGACCATTGGAGGGAGCCATGAAATCAACAGGCCCAGTAAGGGTGATGTAAATCACTCCAAATAGCTGTGTTGAAGTGTATTTGTTGGTGACCACTGATTCCTGTGGGCGGTTGGGCCGGGGGATAAGGGGCGGGGTCATTGAAACTTGGTAGGCTGGCAGGTAGTTATATTTATCTTGGAATAGCAAAGGGGGCACAGTAATCCAGGCTCCTTCTCTTCTAATGATCTCAGTCTCTTGAGTCCTAGCCTCAGGATTGTAAAGCAGGATTTCTTCTAGAGTGAACTCTGAATATGCCAGTTTTGGTGGATTTTCTGTGAAATGTACCAGGCCAAATGGTGCTCCTGGTGGACAATATAGTTCAGGTGGTTGGTCCACAGTTGCTTGGGGTCAATAGATGTGGGAGACAAGACTGCAGAAGTTAGACTGCAAATGAAATAGAACTAAAATCAAATATGGAATGACCTGGTTGAACCAAAGGTTCATATCACTTTATTGCAAAAATGGCAATAGGCAACTTCCTGGCGGCCTGGGGTATAAGTATGCCTATCTGCCATGGGAAAACTTTTTTAATCCCCCTTGGGCCGGGTGGTATCATCTACCAGGGTTTGGCAACCCTTGGTGGCATCCCGCATGGGGGATCTCTCATTAGCTAGATTGGAATGAGAAAACTTTAATTTCCTTTTTGAGTTGTAGGATTTGTTATCCCTGGGCGGCCTGCATTCCACAGGAAGTTTCTTCAATTCTCCAGCCGTGGTGACCCCAGTTATCTTGGGATTGCTGACCAGGCCTGCGCTCTCATTAGTGAGACTAACAGGATCCTTTTGCAGGCAAGGCATTGTCCCAGGTAACTTCAGGTTGGTAGGTCTCAGGAGTTTCACCAAAGTTGAATTTGGCTCTGGTTTGAGCCCAAAAAACGGGGCGGCCTGCAGGGTTCCCGGGTTCAAATCCCATAGTGGAGATTATTCCATGAGCATTGTTAACAAGATTTTTTTCATTTGTGACTTCAATACTTAGAGATAAAGCCTGGTGATAAAGAATTATATAAGCCTGTGTTTCTCATGCCAGGATTTATTGCCATTCTGAAATAAATTTTTATGCACCATGGGTTTACATAACTCATGTCATATTTTGTTTTAGTAATTTTTCACTTGAAAACTGTACCTATTAGCCAAGCTGTTCCTCCTACCTATCAACTTTTAGCTTTCTCACCCAAAGTTTAAAGATGCCTGGTTAATCATTTTGACCAGTTCATTTTAAATAATATCCTGAAAAGCTGTACCACCAAGAGCTTATCTTAGAGAACATCTTGTCATCTGATTTCTTGGCCTAAACTAGGAAACCCACTTGAATAAACTGTGAAGAAATATGGTACAATATTCAACCTAAGCTGTTCAGATAACAACAACTACCCCCTGGCATATCAGATCCCTATGGACCCCCTCCTATCCCAAAACCCAGCTATCTACACATCTATAACCTCCCAGGCAACAATTTCATTAATTTTTTTGGAATCATTTACATCATTTTTAAGGGGTAATTGACACCAGGATTCCCATCACTGGTCCCTGATCCTGGGCAAGATGTTTTCTCTTGTATGTATTCAAGTTAGCACCAATTTTCTGGTGAGCCCTGCCCACCAGTGTCAGGAATATTCCTGACATCAAACCTGTAGGAAACAGCATTTTGGCCACAATAGGTCCCACAGGTCAAAGCAACAAATGGCAGCAGTTCCCCCTAATTGGGGAAACTGCCGCAAAACAGGAGGAGCAACAAAAAGAAATTACAAAATCTTTTAATTTTAAGTTTGGCTTTTATAGCCTGGCCGCGCGGCTGACTGCCAGGTGTCTGCTGCTTGCATGCCCAGCCTGGCGGCTTGCCCGCGCGCGCCTGCCGGCGGGGGACGGCACACCTCACACAATGGGATTGTCCATCCCCGCTGGATGGGGGAATTGCCAGATTGGGAAAACCAAAAAGGCAATTTCCTCAACCCCAAAAAGGAGGAAAACTGCTGCCCAAATTTGGAAGTGGCTGACAACCTGCCCAGCACAACAATTCCTGTATTAACTGCAGAAGTTAAATTTGGATGCATGAAAGCATCCAATAAGGCACCAAACCAATGCAAGCCCAGAAGTAACAATTCATTGCCTGTACACCCTTTTCAATGCCCCTCCCAAAAGGGAATTCCAGACAACACCAAGTGTTTGGGGTTCCCTGTCTATTGTTTTGCACTATTCATGTCCCACCAAGGATGATATTATATAATACAGATCAAACACTTGATGGCAGTTTGTGCTATCATTGAGTGAAATTACCCCTCAATAGTATCACATAAATCAATCAAAATTTTACCCTCCAAGAAGTTAAAAGACACTAAGCTTTGTCTACCCTTCCCCAGGACCAAAAGATGAACCATCTTATCTTATCAGCTGTTCTCACAGCATGCCTAGGGATTGGGGCCGCCAATATAATCAACCACATGGGCCATTCAACAATCCATCTGGCAAGTACTTTTACAAGGAGCCAGCGCAGCTCAACTCCTCCAATCAGTACTCCTGGCCCACGCTGGTTTTGCCCCACTCCACTCAGTCCGTAGCAATATACACCTGTATATACTACGTACTCACATATTTTGCCGGTAATTTTGGACAATATAACGTACACACCAAGGTTTTTCAATGGATGATGACAGTCTATCCAATTGTGACGGCGCTCACAGGGTTCCAAGTTGCCAACTTGGCCCCTTACTTAGCTAAAATACCCCGCTGATTGATGGGTCTTTACAACCAGCCTGCCCTATTTCTATATCTGAAGGGCTGTACATTCAGGTTGATATTCTGATAGACCTGGCTAATCTGGAGAGTATATTTTCTTTAAACTCTTTCCTGTAAGTTTTATTCTTGAGTACCCTTTTAAAAATAAAAACATGGTTGGTTTTTTCCAACAAAATAGTGAAGGCCAGGAGGTCCTGGTGTTTGGAAAGTTCTTGGTTCTGAAATTAGGTGGTGGTAAGGTTTATTGAGGGCCTTCTACATTGATGTATAGTTCTGTGGCTAATTCCTGGACACTTACCATAGTGTCCTGTATTTTCTGCTGGTTATCAAAGTATTCTTAATGTTCTAAGCAGCAGTCATGGGGCTTGTTGACACACGAATTGGCACCAGTGGTTTTACTGATGGCCTTTACTTTTTGCACTATCTCAGCAATTTTGTTGACTTGATTGATCAATTCTGTGTGGCAGCATTCATATTTAGAGCTGCCGCCCTCTATTGTCTGATGCAGCTTTTCCTGATGATTATCCAGATTACAGTAATTATCCTTAGTAGTTAGTGTCTGAAAATTTTAGCTCAGCATCACACAATGGTTGATAACATCTCCAACCCACTGTGAGGACATACCATGGCTTTTTAGAATTCCACCTACAAGTTGGTCAACCTGTGTGAGATTAGGCTGATTGACCACAAATGATCAGGCTAATCATTGTACACAGATCTTTATCAGTTACATACTGTATTATTATTAGGTCAATATTCTATTAAGTGTAGTAATTATATGCTGTATAATCACCAACAATATAATAATAGATATGACAGTTATACACTGTGTAATCTGTTAGAGTGAAATGGTATGCAGCGTGATTCAAGGAAATATGATGAGGATATAATAAACAGATTGTGAGTTGCTTGACAAGCAGGAGGCCAAATTGGGAGGACGGGTTCAACATCTTGGATCCAATGGTGGTGTAGCAGAAGATGGAGGTCAAAATTGTCAACAAGCAAATGACTTACAGGGGGAAATTAGATAAATAATCTGAAGGCATTGGCATGTAAAGGGCGGGCCAAGTCGCGGTCATGGAGTTGACGGCAACCTTGACTGCCACAAAGGCTAGTCTTTCAAGGACAGGGGTAAACAGCCCCAGATACACCATCATTTTGGGATAAACTTTCTTTTATTTTGAGGGAAATTAAGCTATCTAGAAACTTGTTTCTAGAGGGGAAATTAGAAAGTCTTAAGGGAGTTCAGAATGGGGCAGGAGGGGATTCCGTGGCTTCTGATTGGCTGGCAAGAATATTTTCAGCAGTTGGTGGTCCTGCATTGGAATTCAAGTCAATGACATCATAATTTGAAAAGTTCTGGCGACCAGCAAGTCAAGCACTGCCATCCCCAAATAGTGTATAACCCGTAATTTTCTTGTCATAATTATTTGGGGAAAAATAAGGCAGGTCCAGATTTTTGAGGGTTATTTGGGCAACCCCAGCTTTGACCCATTTTTTGTCTATGACGGCATTTAAGTTGTCAATTTCTTTCAGGGGTTTGGCTGCGGTTCTTTGCTGATTATGGGTTTTACAAGGGCGCGCTATTCCTTTCATTTGATTTTCTACTGTAACATAATTGTTAGTTTATTATAATAGATGCAACAATTATATGACATATTATCACTTGATTATCATTTCTATGTATAGTGACTATATGCCATATAATTACTAGTTTCTTATAATTGATATTAGCATTATACGCTGTATAAATGTTAGTCAATATAATGATTATCACTGATTACACGGCGTGTAATCATGTAATCATCAATTGTATATTGATCACTCCATCCTACTGGATGTTGTATCAACTTAGTCTCACCCAACCTGATGGACGTATATGAGTATATCAAACAAGTGATGTGCATATGGCTAAGAAATACTGAGTTTGGATCAGCATTATACGGTGTATAATTGGGTTCCTTATTGGTTTGGGTCAGCATTACACAGTGTATAATCCATGAGTTGATATTGTATTGAGTCTGCTATTATATGGTGTATAATCCCCAATTCAACCTGTTGCATTAATAAGCAAAAGGCTTGCCAGCCAGAAAAGGATCACTGATTAAGCCCTACAAATGGAATACCAGAATTCTACCTTCCAATGTTGGAGGACAGATTAAGGGCAACAGTGGCAAATTGACTGTAGGGATGTAAAAGTGAGAATTCAAAAGTGAGAATGTAAAAGTGGCCATGTCGACACTTTTAAAATTTTAAAATTAAATTAAAAAAGCTCAACTGAAATTAAAATTTATTATGGTCATATATAATACTTTTTATTCATTCTCTTAACTAAAAAAGTCAAGAAAAAGTAATTACTTTATTATAAAAAACCATTTTGAAAATTTAAAAAGTGTCAACATGGCCACTTTTAGATTCTCACTTTTTAATTCTCACTTTTACATCCCTACAGTCAATTTTGCCACTGTTGCCAGATTAAGGACCATTTATAAGTGTCAACTAAATATGGTGTAGTTTCCCAGCACAATAATAGGCGTGTAAGATACAGCCAATCAATAAATGTCAGTAGGCTAGCTCAAGAAGAGTGTAGGCTGTAGCTGAAGTGCCATGCACACCTGCTAAGGCCAGTAGCAACACACGTGCCAAGGACAGCCAATCAGGATAGGCACAGCCAGCAAAGATGGACCTATTTCAAAGATAGCCACTGAGAACTGTCTGAAAGGACAAGAACAAGGATTGTTGCAGTATATATTGATACAGACACCTTAAAGGATGAGAACAAGTTCTTAGTTACACCTGGATAGATTGCAGCCGCTGTCTAGATTGTACTCCAGTTTCAATAAACATAATTATCTTCAAAGTTCCATTCTATTGTAGTCTGTAGTGCTCTTGCATAGGATTAGGTAGAGTACATTGGCAAGGCTAACATCTATCTTTAGCTTTGAACATACCAGCAATAACCCAAGTTGCTCAACCACCTGATTGTTGAACTGGTTGACTATTTTATCCAATCAGCCATGGGTGATGACTGTCCAATTACATAGATCTGACATAACAGACTTTACAGTGTTAAAGCTGACATTTAGTTTTCTGATTGGATTAGAATTAGCAAACTGGGGCTCAGTGCAAAAAAAGGCAAGTTCATTCAGCCCTAAGTTCTGTCTGGTAACCTGGCATTGAAGGTGTTTAATTGTAGGGTGAACAAAGGCTATTACATTTTCAATCCTACCCTGTTTTTTGTAGAAGATGTCTCAGTTAATGCAGCTGGTATCCTAGTACTTGTTGAATACATCCTAAAAGTTACCAGGGCTTCTATTAATACAGCAAAGGTTGCACTTAGTGTCATCCTATGAATCAGTCAAGATATGGTGGCCTTTGTGGAGTGAGTGCAGGGTGGTACATACCTTTTTTATGTTATGACTCCTAAGAAGTTGCAGCAATAGCAGCTTTGGATGTGTTCAGGTAGATAATATCTACTGAAAGTACAGGACCTTATTAAGGAGAAAGTGCAAGGCAAAATGACTTCTCTCTCTGTATTGCTAGTCTTCATGTAGCTGCCATACATATCAATTAAGCTGAGGTTCTGAGGTGGCAAGGCAGCGCCTTGACTTGAAACTAAAGGAAGCTCATGTTTGTAGTGAGCACCACTGTCAAGATTTTTGGATCTTGAAGAATTATTATATTTATTATTGATACAATGTATAGAAATCTTATGGGGTTGTTGATAGAAAATGCATCCATATAAAGACAGATGAGGATTCAATTGGGTGTGTTAGTTGAAAGTGGCTGACAGGCTTCTGTCCTGATGTCACTGCAGGCAATTGAGGAAAAGATTTTCTAAGTTTTTAGACACAATATCAACAGCTTTGGGCAGGAGGTGGATTAAAAGAGGTTCTTAAAGTAGCAACAATAGGATTTGCTGTTTACTTAACACTACTTCAAATATTCAACAGTAACATAATTAGGTGAAAATTGTCTAGTTTTCACATCCATCTGGAAGGGCTCTTTATAGAGCAAGCACTCTATTTCCAGACTGGTGTCTGAAGCTACTAACTCTTGCCAATTGTAATATTATCCCAAGCTACTATATTCAAGCCTCAGAGTTGTGATTCCAAACCTTAATTGTGGTTTGGAATGACATTGGCATTCTTCCACTTGATTTTCTGTCTTCAGTATAAAGATCCCTTGGATGCATGTGAGTTTAAAGTAGTGAAAATCATTGAGCAGGACTCTGACCTATGCTTGGTAAGATACAAGTCAGTTTGGTGATACTCTGTATAACTTCTTGGTTAAACAGAGTGCAATTAGGTAGAGCTCTGACTATTGATGATAAGGTTTCTCTGAGCCACTCTTATTGAATATAACTCTGGTGATGGTGTGTCTATAATAGTATTCTTGAATTGATTTGTGCACCTTCTTAATCTTTGGAGGACTTCAATCAGCCAATAGGAATTAAACCAGAATGCCTTAAGCAGTTTCAAATAAGGGAATCCTATTTTTATATCTGATTTGATTCACACAACCCTTCAGTGTTTAATCAAATTTACAGCTCTATGATATTGTACCTAGAATAGAGAATTGTATTTTGGTGGTACTCTGTTTATTTTTGTCAGCAATCATTGTGATGGAGAGATGGATCTGCCAATCCTAATTAATCAGGATTTCCTGACAGGAGCTTTAAACATATATTTGAATCTTTTATTAAATATGCACCTATTTTGCTACAACCTACTTATGGCTAATGGTTTGATTGATATCAAAATATTTCTTCAAAGGCTTTTTTGGTTCAAATTCCTTGGTTTTTGCCTTTACAAGGTTGGGTGATTCTGGTTAAGATGGAACCATCCATGACAGGTATAGTACAATGGGATAAGATCAGGTCTAATCACTAGTACACATCTTATTTCTGATATGGTTTTTGAGCATCTAAAATATGATATTATGAATTCATTTTATTTTTTTTGGATATATGAAATGATATCATAATGTTGGGTTTTGGTTTTTCAGAAAAATGGTGTTGAAAATAAGCAGAGTACCTAATTGATTATCTAGAATTACTATCTACAGTCCACCACATGATACCTGAGAAATGACTTGACTAACAAGTAGAAGGTGGCCCTAAGACACAATCCAGAAATTACACTAGGATCAACCTTATGAAATTCCAAAGGAATCCAAATCTTCTAAACCACATGATATCCATGATCTACATGAATGCTATGTGGCATATCAAGAAGCTATATAACACTCTTCTCAATTTCTTGGTAAATATATCAATCTCTTTTAAAGCTACTCCTTTATCTCGTATTATATGCTTCCCAGAAGTACCTGCTACAACTGATTAACTTTTCATCCTTCGGTTAGCTTCCTAATTCAATATTGCAAGCATCAGGATAAAAACTAGGGATACTTATCGACCTATTGGCTGTCGTTGGCATAATAGTTTGTGCATCTGTGGCAAATGTTTGAGAGGTCCTACCTTTTCTTATAAAAATGATTATTTCTAAAAGGTAACCTCTCAACACTTCTTGTGACGTATTAACTATTACTTTAGTTAAGGAATTTATATTTAAACTGAAGGGGTTTATGTGCCTCGTGAGCTTTTAGCTCCAATCGATCCAGAAGCACTAAATAGCGCTACTTCCTCAATCCACACGTGTCACTCCTCAATTTTATTTCAATATAAGAGATTGGCTTTTAAACCCGAGCTGCTACAAATTTTGTTTCTATTTCTATATGGTTACAAGTAAACATAGGGCTTGTCTTTGGGTTCTCTTGGGCCAAATTACCCTTATTCCCCAAGCACAGGGCTTCTACATCCCAGGGCTTGCACCTGTTTCTTATCAGCAAAATGCTACTGTTCCCCTTACAGTTAATGTGCTTTCACCCTTTGTTAAAAGCAGCCAAAGGGTTCAATCAGTTTTAACCTATGATTTCTATGACAAAAGATTTCACTTTTGCCAGCCCAAAACGATAGTGAGGCAAGATGAGAACTTGGGGGCGATGCTGTTTGGAGACCGCATACAAAATTCCGCTTTTACGGTATTCTTAATCCTTATTCACCCGTTTATTTTTCCCCGCTCACCTTTAAATTTTTTAGCTAGAAATGGCCAAAAACGCTTCATGCGCCAAACTATGTGATGCTAAAATTCCTAGCAACGATGCCAAATTTATAAATGATTTGATATCCGAGAGTTATGGCCTGGACTGGCAAATCGATGGCCTTCCAGTAAAACATAAAGACGAAGATAAAGAAAATGATCTTCACTCAGTTGGGTTTCCCTTAGGGATTGATCGCAATGGCATTCCGTTATTTCACAACCATTATGATATCACTATTGAATACAACCAACACGATAAATTATTTCAAGTACTTGGGGCTATTGTCACTCCCTCGAGGTAGAGCACTATTTAGGATCCTCTCACAATTAACAGTAAAAATTCTTTGCAAAACAACAAATTCAACTGTGACACAACCGACACACTTTCTTTGAAAGATGCAGCCTCGAACGAAGTAGCCTTTAGTTATTCCGTCACTTGGATAGTAAGGGTTATTGTGATTTAAGTTTAATTAGTTTTCAGCCAAACACTGGGAACTGGGCCACTCGCTGGGATGTTTTCCTCACAATACAAAACCCGTCTTTCCATTGGTATAGCTTGGCGTATTCTATCGGAATAGTACTTGTCCTTACGGGTGTTTTGGCGGCAATTCTTTTCCGCATTTTGAACCGAGATATTGCTCGATATAATCAAATCGATCTCCAGGTATTTCTAGCCACTGAGCTGGTCTGAACGTGTTAGGATGATATCCAAGAAGATTTTGGCTGGAAGCTTGTACATGGGGATGTATTTCGCCCTCCCACCCATCTCATGCTCCTTTCGGTTTTGACTGGTTCTGGGCTGCAGCTATTTGGGATGTTGTTTACAACTTTGGGTTAGTTTCCAATAGCCATCGTTCTAAATTTTTAGCCTTTGCCGGACTTGGTTTCTTTTCGCCTTCATATAGAGGATCCTTCGTCACTGCACTGGTTGTGCTCTTTATGCTCTTTGGCGTTGTATCTGGGTTCACTTCAGCACGGCTCTACAAGATGTTTGGTGGGGACAACTGGAAATCAAACATCATAATCACTGCCACGTTGGTTCCTGGGTACACTATTTTACCGGCTTTTGCTAATTCTTCAGCACTCTTTTTACCATCTTTATTGTCATCAACTTTTTCCTGGTGGCCACAAGTTCCTCTGCTTCGGTGCCTTTCGGAACCATTTTCTCAATGATTCTTCTATGGTTTCTGCTTTCAACCCCCCTGAGCTTCGTGGGGTCCTACTACGGCCTCAAGAAATCAAAAATCACCCACCCTGTCCGCACAAATCAAATCCCTAGACAGGTGCCAGATCAGCCGCTCAGCATGCATCCGTTTGCTTCTGTAATGATGGCTGGGATATTGCCGTTTGCTGCCATTTACAATGAGCTCTCTTTCATTATGGATAGTCTCTGGTTTCATCAGATTTACTATCTGTTTGGGTTTCTGTTTGTCATTTTTCTTGAGTTTGGTTTTTATTTGCTCGGAGTTGACTATTCTTCTCTGCTACTTGCATCTTTGCTCAGAAAATTACCACTGGTGGTGGCGCTCTTTCTTTGTCGCCGGCTCAACATCCATTTACATTTTCTTGTACTCAATTCTCTACTACTTCAGCCGCCTCGATCTCAAGTTTACCTCCACCATCATTTATTTTGGGTGGAGTTTCATCACTTCCCTGCTCTCCTTCTTGATTACCGGTAATCCTTTAGCTTTTCTGTTCTAACATTTAGGCTCAATTGGCTTCATCCTCTGCCTTCTCTTTACCCGAAAGATCTATGGCTCTATAAAAATTGATTAAAAGACTTCCCGACTGCTGATCAAATAATCAGCATACCTTTTCAGTTATACAGTGCTTAATCCTCTAATGTCTATTAGAAGATGATTTTTATTTAAGAAATTACACACACTTAGCTAAAACTCCAGTGAAGCTGATTATGCTATACGATAAATAAACATCCAAGAATTAATACTGATATCTTAATAGCCAAAATGTGATGTTGTCAAATAACTAGTTATATTTTAAAGTATGCACTGAGATGAATAAAACCAAGCCAACCTAGAGTGATATCGGTTCAGAATCCAATTGGTTTAATATCTTGACTCGTTTAACAGCCATTTAAGTATGACAAAAGCACAAAAAGGGCTCTTACGGGAATTGAACCCGTGACCTCCTCCACCCAAAGGAGGAATCATACGACTAGACCAAAGAGCCTTTGAGATGGTCCAAAAATTGTTAATCCTTATTCAGCGAAATTTATTAAAAATAAAAACATACAAACTAACACAAGAATAAAACCCTGGAACACGATAGGTGAAGTTAAATTTTGGGTTGATATTATCTATCATATATCTTTAAAACAAAAAGGCCCAGTAACTGTATTGAAAAACCAATCCAGTTAAGAATAATGATAATCTAATGGACATTAACCCATCCAGCCTTGAAACAAATGGTTGGTTTAATAGTATTACACCAATACATTTAAATCAAGATTTATAATCATAAGCAACTAACAAAGCCAAATTTTATGAGTGTCCTTTCCAGGGGGTAAAATAGTAGAAGGTCATGGAAAATTGATACAAAAAACAAAAATGCTCATTTATAGCAAAACTGTGCTACTTTAAAAGTAGCATACTGACAGGAACTACATATTATTCTTGCGCTCTTTCAGTTAGAAGGCTGATATGATGTTGATATAATGATAGGGCCAGATAGAAAGCAGGTTCCAACTTCATAGCATAGAAGATTATATGACTGAGAGAAGGTCATTTTCCTAGATGAGGAAGTTGGCTAGATCAGTCAAGATCAAGTAAAATAAGCTCAAGTATCTAGGCAAAGTCAGAGTGAGAGCTTTAATGAGTGGAAGATTTTCTTGCCCATAGACTAGGGGGCAGGTGAAATGTTAGTTCTTATAGTGCTAGGCATTATTCATTCCAATTGAAAAAAAGTTGTGAAAAAAGTGATCTAAACATTAATAAAGTCAAATAATCTGAACTAAATTGTCAATATGATTTGAGTGACAGCTGCTTAAGTTCCAAATATAAAAAAGTTCAAATCAGAAATTTGAAATGATTTTTTGCAACCTCTCTGAATCACATGTCACACTATCA
This sequence comes from Entomophthora muscae, assembly GCA_014839935.2. Classification (NCBI taxonomy): domain Eukaryota; kingdom Fungi; phylum Entomophthoromycota; class Entomophthoromycetes; order Entomophthorales; family Entomophthoraceae; genus Entomophthora; species Entomophthora muscae. The sequence goes on from QTSX02001595.1 coordinate 38,737, forward strand.
GTACAAAAAAGCCCAAAAATTTAGTACTAAGCCTTTTTAATTGAATACACATGACTAGTAATGATAAATTGATGAGGCTTTTTGGTGTCTCAGGTGACTATTATGAAAAGGCTTAGTTGAGTTTGGTATATATACAGATTTTAATTTTCAATCAACTTGTGAGATTTGAATCCTTCTCATAAGTTCTAACAAAACCTTCTGAAATAAAAACATATATTGCTATTTATTTTCAAATTCAAGAATGCATCTGTTGTTAGGGATGCTGCTGTAATACCCTGAAATAGTGAGCACCACTTGGAGTATGTATGGTAGCAAATTGGTGAACTGGAAACCTGTCAGGGCGGTGATTATAGGATACACCGTCATCAGCCAACAGAAGACCTTGGTGTGTATGTTGAAGCATCTGAAACTCCCGGCAAAGTAGGTGAGGATGTAGTAAGCGGATGTATACATGGCTATGGAGAGTGTCAAATGGGGGGGAAACCAGGGGCGGCCAGGGTCCAGTGTTTGAAGAGTTCAGTTGGCCAGGGTCATAGTATGGGTCATAACCTAGTCCTTCTGTGGAAGGTCCAAAGAACTCTGAACCTTGTTGGTAGCCTCCAATCCCAAGGCAAGCTGTGAGTACAGCTGTGAAGATGAGGTAATGCATCTTCCTTGGATTGGAGGGTTGGCAGGGGCTTGATCTGTAAGTTAACTTTTGTTGAAGTTGAAATTTCACTTATATTGAGGGTATTAGTCTCAATAATAGCACAAGCTATTACTGAGAGGGGATCCTTTATTTATAGTGTTCCCCCACTTGCAAAGTTTTGCAAGTGGGAGTAAAAACAGGGGACTGGAGACCCCAAAAGTTTGGTCATGGGAATTGGTAATTGGTCTTTGAAAGGATGGCCAAACCCTTGTTCCTGGGCAATTTGTTGGGGTTTTATACAGTTCTGCTTGGGGCCAATAATTTCCTCTGGATGGGTGGTCAGGTGGTGATGACAACTCTTGGTTTTAACCACTTCTATTTTTGGCTTAGGGATGTCAGTTTGGCTGGAGTCTAGGCCTAGATGATTGTTGCAATCCACCAGATTCCATTGGCTGTAGGTTATTTTATTTTTATCTTTTGAAACTAAATTTGGCTTTTCTTCTACAGTTTCAGAATTGGGATTAGTTTCTGAAATATGAATTTGTCCTTCTTTCTTGATCCAAGAATTATTTCTAAAATTTCCCCTTATTGCAAGGGACTTTTCTGATTGGCTGGTTGTCATGGTGGGTTTTGGTTGGCTGGGGAGTGGGGCCTGGGGGGCAAGCGGGTGGCAGGCTGGGTGCGGGGAGGCTGGTGGAGGGAGGCGGGCGCCTGCCCGGATGATAAAATATTCCGGTTTTCACTAAAATTGGGGTTTCCCAAAAATTGATTTTTCTTTTCCCCTGATAATGGGGGAAATTCTTTGTCAAAATTTGCTCCTTTTCTTGGCACTTTCTTTACTTGTTTCCAGCATTTTTCCTCAGTAAAAATCTGATTTATGTCAGGAATATTCCTGACAGCTGCACCACTTTTCCATTAACTTGATTGTTAGCAGCCTTGTGTCAGGAATCACTTTCCTGACAACAGTTTCTCAATGGATAAAAACATGTTCCAACTTCCAAATCTGGATCATCTAGATTACAGCTGCATAATTGGTTGCCAATCAATTGCCCTTATGTCCCATATCAATGCAGATGTAAATTCAATCTTCCAGGGACTAAGTGCCATAGTGAATCTAAAATAATCTACATCACAATTCCTGTAAATTCATGTGAAGAATTATTCCTGGTTTCAAACCCATTAAGTCTGCACCAAATTCCAGCCTCCTTAGTATAAGAACCTCTCTCATAATTCTAAGTTGATTGTTCAAACAACATTTATTTCTAAAATAAAGATATCTTGCACTACTGTAAATTCAGAACCTAATGTTAAAAATGTGGGATTATCAAATCCTTGGACCAAATTTCAAATCACATTTACAGGCAGCTCAGCTGAGTGAAACCTAAAATATTTAATAAAAGCACTAACTTAATTTGACTTTTTTTATTTGTTTGAATTTGTAAATTTTGAATCCCTTGTGCATACTGTAAATTCAGAACCTGAACATAAAAATGCGGGATTGTCAAATCCTTGGTCCAAATTTCAAATCACTTTTGCGGGATAGCCTTTTTTAATTAAAATGATTTTTTTGAGTATTTATTTGAATATTTGAAAATGCGGAAACTCATAGACACTTTGCAAAGTTCAAGTCAAGCTGCATATTTCCTATGGACAAAATGAATTAACTGGAATCAGATTTGAAGCATTCAAATTCATCAGCCATTTTCATTAAGTTTACTATGTTTTTTGAAATTGCGGGATTGTCAAATCCAAGAACCAAATTTCAAATCACTTTTGAATGCCACTATTAAACTCAGATATTAATTGCGGGAACTGGAATCCAAATTGAATGTACAGTAAGCACACTAGGAAACACCAACCAAAATCAAGAAGCTCCACCACAACTAAAATCAAATGAAAAATTCAATCTTGATAACCACAATTAGACATAAAAAGTTATTAAACTTTAAAATCATCCAAACCCGGAAAGTATACAATATTATTCACTTCAAATCACGGATATAGAAACTCTGCTACTATTCAAGGCTATATAAAGAGAAAACAACTTCCCACAACTAAACCAATAACTCCAAATAAATATATATTTAATCTAAAATATATATTTTTATTTTATTTTTATGGACCGTCAATCACATTCCCAACCCGCTCCTGCACCAGCCCGCAGGGCAGCCCATCCATGAGGGCGTCCCAGAGGGTCCAAGAACAGACCCAGAACCCAACTTGAAGGGAGTCATGCCAATACACAGGCCTCCCAAGGTGTCAGCACCAGCCAACTACCTCTCACATCCCATGCCCAATCAATCAGCTTGAATCCCAGGCAGAAGCCACTCTCAAGGCCTGCTACCAAAGTCTCCTACACCAGGGTCACTGGGAACTCTGAGGTTACTTACACCTCCACTGTATACCCAGTTGTCACCTGGCCCCACATTCTTGACCCAAGAGTTGCTACTTCTTGCCCCGCGTCTTTGACACCACCTATAAGCCATTGGCAGCCACTGTTGAGCCATCTGCGCCTGTAATCTATTCCACCATTGACGGCGCCAGCGCAACCAAGCGTGATCCTACCTTTTACACAAAGGTCCCCGTCCCCTGTGTTGAGCCTGGTAGCCAGGATGCTGTGGTACCTGCCAAGGGCCAGCGTTGGTTGACAGATAGTGAGTGTGAAGCTCTCCTCAACTGCTTGAATGAGGGAATGGTGGTTTGGGATATTGCATCCCAATTTGGTGTCACAGCCAGGTACATTGCCAACATCAACACCAAGTATGGCAATACCGGGAGAATTGCTGAATCCACCAAGGCTAAGTGGCAGCCAAAACTCTTTCAGCCTGTGCACATCAACGCAATCAAGCAGTGGGTAGCCAGGGATTGCCACCTGGACACGCTTGCTGTCCAATCAATGCTTGACACAGAGTTTGGGTTTTCTGTTTCTAAAACCCTTGTTTACAAAACAATGGTTGATTTGGGCTTCTCTTGGAAGGTGCTCGGAGTTTCTCTGTACAACAGAAACAGTGAAAAGACCATCAAGGATTGACACATTTATGCTGAGACATATCTGGTACTAAAGGAGATTGGGAATGTCCAGTTCTTCTATATTGACAAATTGTTGTTTTCCTCCTCACTCAGGTCCAGGCATGGGTGGGTCAAGAAGGGGTCCAAGGACAGCGTAGCCCATTGTGCAGCTGTCTGTTCCCAGACCTATTCAATGGTTGCGCTTCTTGGTCCTCGCGGGTTGGATCAATACCAGATGATTAAAGGCTCCCATAGCAGCAGGACCTTTCTTGATTTTCTCTGAGTTGTCAAGGAGTACCTTCAGATAAATTATAGCAGCACAACCAACGTTGTTGTACTTGATAATGTTGGGCTCCACAAAGTGGATCTGGTTGTGTCTGAGTTCCCTCTCATTAACAAGAATAGCCACTCCTCCAGCCACTGCCTTGCAGACTGCCTAATGAGACTCTTCTTTCTCCCCTCATATTCCCCATTCCTGAATCCAATCAAGGAGGTGTTTGGTTGGATAAAGAATAAGGTGAAACAAGGCCTTCCTCAGGACACCGAGGACCTATTCAATATTCTTGAGGTCAGCCAATTTGCGATGCCACCCAATGTGGTGGCAGCTTTTTACAAGCACTCAGAATCCTTCCTCCCTAAAGCCCTGGCCTCCAAGCCAATCAGATAAATGGGCTCTCCGGTTTACTTTGTTTTTTATTAGGTCTCAAAAATTATTATTTATATATAATAATTTGACATGTGATTGTATTATAGACATATAAGAATACATAGAAAAGGTAAGTAAAATTAACTATACTAGGTATGAAGAATATATTTTTATTATAATGCACTGAATATTATATTGACTGTTGCACTAAAAAATAAATAAATTAAAAAAGATAGAAATAGATTAATTTTATTTAAATAATTGTGAATCCTTGTTGGTACTGTGGCTTTTTTAAGCTACAAATTGGACCTTGTGTGTCATCATATGATCCTTGTTATTTCAGTGCCACTATAGCCACACAACACAACAACCAATGATTTTTATATAATCCTTATTAATTTGTACTTAGAACGCAGTTCAAGTATATTGAATATGTGTATCAAATCATATTACAAGGGAAAGGTAATTCAAGTTGTAAACAATCATTTGTTTAGAACAATAGTGGAGCAGGCCGCATGATGCGGATAAATTCAATTCTCCATGTTTATATTTGTGATAAATGGACCTGTACTTGCAAGTAGTAAATAAAAACATTTTTAATTCTTTTTTTATTTGACGTATTGGCAACTATAACTAAAGTCTTTTAACATACTTAGATATATTAATATTATATTTTACACACTAAAATTTAAAATAAAAATAAAAATATTAAAATTAAAATATTAATTATAAATCTTAAAAGTTAAATATTTAAGTTTAAATAATCAAAATATAACAATTTTATTAAATTGTGATTTATTCAATATCAAAATAGTTGATATTAAATATGTCAATATTAAAGATTTTAACAGTGAATATTTTAATATTTAAAATAAAATGAAATAAAAAAATAAAATAAAAATTTTAAGTTGCAAGGGAAAATGATTTATTGGGGGAATGCAAATTGCAAGGGGAATATGTTTATTCCGGGAAATTATACCCCAAAATTAGATTTTCAGCTAATGCATCTAATTGAGACCACATACTCTTCTGTATGTGGTGGATGACTCTGGCACCAATTGCTCAATGGGTGGCGCTCAACACCCTGGTGGTGGCCAACCCTCGTATAAAAGGCAAACAGGTGAGGGAATCCACTAGCAGGTTTTTTTTGGGGGGGGGCACATAGTACCCGTATAGAGTTGCCAATGAAAATGAATCATAGAGGACGTGCTTGACTGTCCTGTATCCCTGAGGTGTTTTCTGGCAGTCTAGGGCTACACGGCATATGTCAATCTGTATAGGTACATCTTCTATTTTTTTCACATTGGCTTTCAGTATGCAATGGAGCAGGATTCCCAGGTACACCGCGACGTGGATCCTTTGTGAGGTATATTTTTCCGAGAACATGCACAGTTTTTTGAATGTCTGTACTAACCTATTGATATAGGACGTTTGGTTGAACTTGAAGAGGGTTCTGGGGGCGCCTGACTTGTATCAGCCCCCCAGGCCTTGGCAAACAATATCAATAAAGGCTTAAGATTATTCACGGGGACTGCATCCCCGACTTTGTTTGATAGAGCTTTAAAAATTTCATTAAATATTGCAGATTTTAAATATTCATTTCCAATTTGAAAGTCAGTTTTTATTAATTTTTTTTGTATTCATTGATATTTGTGAAGGGGAAACTTTGAACGCTTTCATAAATGTATTCATCAAAGTTCAGTTTTATATCCCCACAAATTTCATTCATTTCTTTGATTTTAATTGTTGATCCTAGTTCATAGGCCTTCCTTATCCATGACAAGCACCCCGCGGGTGGTTGATATTCCCTATCTTGAGCTTCACTATTGAAAAAGTATTCATATTCTGCTGAACTATTTTATTTATTTGATTATTATTTATTTGTTTTATTGAGGCCACCAGTGACTGGTAGCCCCCATAAAACCAACTTGGGGTAAAAGCTGCCGCTTCCGCAACCTCATCCCTGGTGATGACTAAAATAAATATAAGTTAAACATAAAAAACTTACTGATTGTTTCCCCTGTGGCCCCCTCAGCCACAGGCGCCATATTGGCAAACTTCATGAGCGTTGGATGCTCTTCATTAATTTTCTTAGGTTTAATTTTTCTTATTCTTCTTGCAACTTGTGCTTCCTCTTGATTTTCATTTGATAAAGCTTCTGTATTTCTTGAAGCGCTTCTGCTTCTTGCTTGTGTTTCATTTTCATCTGTTTCCATTTGGTTGGTTTCCTCTTTGTTGGTGTTAATTTCCTTTTGAATTTCTGTTCCTTCAATTAGTTTTATCTTCTTATTGTTTTCTTTGGCCCCCTGCCAGAACTCCCACAAATTGTAGGCCGCGTTGTTGAATTCAAGACTTGATAAAATAGTTCCCTGTAGATTAAGTAATTTTTCTTTATTCTTTTCATCTATAATATTTCCCAACTTATCCAGGGCATCTTCTTTTGACTGTATCAGTGGCTAGCCCTTGTTACCCAGCTTCCCTGTCACTATTTCTCTGATATTTCTTTCTATCTCAACAACCTTTTGAAGGTGTGCTTCTTATTAGTTGATTAAGTTATAGATTGTTGACATATTGTTTGAATTCCATCAAAAAACTGGTTTTATAGTACTATATTCAGCGCATACATATTTTTCATCATCATTAATAAATTGAAGACAATAAACGTAAATATATCATTAAAATATTGCAATTAGACATCAACTCTTGATATTTTGATATTATGTCCATAACTCAATGCATTTTGTTTAATAAAATCTATTGTAGACTTGGCCTTTTCCATTATAATTTAATGAAATGGATTATGTTTATATTAGGGCCATTAACACTTAGTACAAATATTGAAAATTAGTGCATTTTACAGCCTGTATATTTACCTATTGGTAATAATTCTGTGAAATTATCAGTCAGTTTTTGTGAGGTAATAATAATGTAATATGTTAATAGATTACTGTTTCTTGTCATTAATTGGCTGTTTTTCTTTGCTGTGGCAATTGTGCATTTTCTGATATTTCTGCACTAGTATCCAATTGGTTGGTTTCACATCCAATTGCACAGGCAATAGGAAATCAAGCTGCCACCCCAACCACATCCGGTCTCAGGGTGGCGGCTTGATTTCTTATCACCTGTGTGATTGGATGTGAAAACAACCAATTGGATACTAGTGCAGAAATACCAGAAAATGCACAATTGCCACAGCAAAGAAAAACAGCCAATTAATGACAATAAACAGTAATCTATTAACACATTACATTATTATTACCTCACAAAAACCGACTGAGAATTTTACAGAATTATTACCAATAGGTAAATATACAGGCTGTAAAATGCACTAATTTTCAATATTTGTACTAAGTGTTAATGGCCATAATATAAAAATAATCCATTTCATTAAATTGTAATGGAAAAGGCCAAGTCTACAATAGATTTTATTAAAAAAAATGCATTGAGTTATGGACATAATATCAAAATATCAAGATTTGACGTCTAATTGCAATATTTTAATGATATATTTACGTTTATTGTCTTAAATTTATTAATGATGATGAAAAATATGTATGCTCATAATTTTAAGCTATTTGTAAAATGTACAACATTGTATTAATTTGGGAAATGTTGATAATGTAAAAAGAAAATATTATTAATTATTAATTGAAAGAGAGATATTAATTTTAATAAGTTATCACAAAGAAAAGATTTCTTTACTAATCAAAGTACGGGAAGGGAAGGGAATGGGCAGAATGAACATTGCCTTAATCTGCGCCTGTGAAAGAGGCGGCATCAGAGATAGTGGGGAGGGAATGGGTGGTGGTTTGGGAGTCAGGGTTAGAAGGCAGGTGGCTTGATGGGGGGGTTGGGGAGGCAGGGTCTGTTGACTGGGAAGGGGCAGCAAGAGCTGATTGCTTCAATTGCTCAAATTCTTCTTCTGTCACATATGCAGGCTTGACAAAACAGATGGAGTGGTGTGGGGGGAGGCAGGGGTCCTTTCTGGACTTATCACTATCACTTGCATAGAAGATGATGAGATCAAATAAGTCCTGGATGGACGCAGAAGGGAAAAGCTCATACCCCTTATCAATTTGGGTGCATAGTTTGTTGTAGGTGGCAGGCTTCAAGCGCCTGAGGGCAGAACCAAAATTGTAAAGACATACATCTGCAAGATGCATGTCAGCATAGTTGATGGGGTAGGACCAGCAGGTATGCCCCACAGCCCTGATTTCTTGGGTTGCCCATTCCCGCTGCTCCATCTCCACACTCAATACAACTGTGTGCACGGTGTTTTGTGTGGCCCACTCCTCCAGCATGGCCTTGAGCTCCGTCTGGTAGGCATACCCATCTGCAGTGTTTGATATTGTCAAGTAATAATTGACGCCCAATGGGGAAACTGCCAATAAAACCCCAACAAAACAATACAAGATTGGGCCGCGCTTGTACACGTCAGACTGTATACGCTTCTCTCCAAAGTCTTGGATACTGGCCAAGATCTTAGCATACAACAGGAATATTACGTCATTACGGGCCCTCATTGCCCTTCCTTTGATAAAATTAATAATTGTTGAATTGTAGGGGCCAGTATCCACCAAAATGGGGCCACTGAGAACTTGATTGGACAAGATTCTAGCAGCAACCACAACTCTGTGCATCCATGAATTCACTGTTCTTTTGTTGGTGCAGATGCCGTGGAGTCCCAACTGGAGACGTACCTGGACCAGGGGCATCCACAGGTCACATTCCATAATAGCCATCATGAGAGGGTAGGCTTTTTCACCTTAAGGTGAAGAACGGGCACCAGTTGGGGTCTTCTTGGTAGGGAGACCACAGTTGGCGTGGGCTCTCAGGGTTGCAGCCACAGTTGACTTTGCAAAACCCATTGCGGCCACAATTTCCCCAAGGGACATAAGCTTGCCTTGCTTTTCAACCATTTTGAGAACAATCTCCGGGGTGATCAATTTTCTTCTGCGTCTTGCAGGCTGATTAGCTGGGGGAGGGACATGTCCATCTTGGGAACTGGTTGATGCCATCTGATTGGCTGTTTCGGGGTCCTGGGCTCTCTGGGTGACCCCATGGCTAAAACGGCTGGTTCCAGATGCCATTGCTGATAAGGGACTTAGGTTAGTAGCTGCCTATGTGTGATGGGCAAACAGGGCCATGCTTGAGGACGTGGGAGAAAGAACACACTCCTGTGTGGCGCTTGCAGAGGGGCCTGCGAGTTAGGAGTGGCCATAGACAGAGGCTTCACCGTTAAGAGACCCAGTGTAGCCCTGCATGATTTTGTCAAGGCCAGGGAACAGCTTGTTGACTTGGTTGTTATTGAAAGAAGACATAATAAAAATTTTATTATAATTTTAAACTTGAGAAGAGGAATGTATGTTTTAGTCAATTTTATTGTTATATATGTCAATTTTGTGAATATTACGATCTAAATTTTAGCCAACCTAAAATGGAATAGGGTGATTTTTGAGAATGCCTATGATTCCTAAAAGAATTTGCACAAATCCAATCTAGATCCTTTGGCATCCTTTTTGAGACACCCATAAATTATATTTATTTCAAATTCATTGCAATTATGATTTGAAACTTGGTTCTTGGATTTGACAATCCTGCAATTTCAGATTTGTTAATTTTCACATGATGTCTATGATTTGTTTGACATACAGGAAATCTCAAATTGTACATTAGAATCCTTCATTTGTTTGTTGTATTTTGTTTTTGTTAGTTGAGTTATATGCTTAAGAGATTCAAAATCTGCCAATTTAAATAAACCAAAAAAGTCAAATTAAATGGTTGATTTTATTTAATATTTTACTTTTCACTCAGCTGAGTTGCCCACAAAAGTGATTCAAAATTTGGACCAAGGATTTGACAATCCCGCATTTTACATTTAATTTCTGAATTTACAGTATAATTTATGGGTGTCTCAAAAAGGATGCTAAACAATCTAGTGTGGATTTGTGCTAATTCTTTTAGGAATCATAGGCATTCTCAAAAATTGCCCTATTCCAGTTTAGGACAGCTAAAATTTAGATGCTTGATTACAGTAGATTTTAAAAAATGCTAATAATGGAATAGAATTATATATTACAGTCTATCTTACCATGTTGTCTTTTCTTTGATGTGTTGATAGTTCATTTGATGTTGATAGTGTGCTTGTGTTTAATTGGATAGTTTCACCTCCAGTTGCCTCTGTGACCACAGCTGGTCTTGGGGAGGCAACTTGATTTCCTATTGCCAAGACAACTGGAGGTGAAACTATCCAATTAAACACAAGCACATTATCAACAGTAAATGAACTATCAGCACATTAAATAAAAGACAATGTGGTAAGATAGATTGTAATATATAATTCTATTTCATTATTAGCATTTTTTAAAATCTACTGTAATCAAGCATCTAAATTTTAGCTGTCCTAAACTGGAATAGGGCAATTTTTGAGAATGCCTATGATTCCTAAAAGAATTAGCACAAATCCACTCTAGATCCTTTAGCATCCTTTTTGAGACATCCATAAATTATATTTATTTCAAATTCCTCACAATTATGATTTGAAACTTGGTTCTTGGATTTGCCAATCCCGCAATTTCAGATTTGTTAATTTTTACATGATGTCTATGATTTGTTTGAAATACAGGAAATCTCAAATCATACATTAGAATCCCGCATTTATGATTTATGTATCCCACATTTGTTTGTTGTGTTTTGTCTTTTGTTAGTTGAGTTATATGCTCAAGGGATTCAAAATTTGTCAATTTAATTAAATCAAAAAAGTCAAATTAAATGGTTGATTTTATTAAATATTTTAATTTTCACTCAGCTGAGTTGCCTGCAAAAGTGATTTGAAATTTGGACCAAGGATTTGACAATCCCGCATTTTTACGTTTAGGTTCTGAATATACAGTATGAAAGTTGGTATAAGTTTTTTCTATGGTTATCTTATCATATATGTAATAAAAACAGTATTATGAATATAATAAAATAGCTATTATAGCAATTTTCAAAGCTAAGGCACTAAATGAAATCAACTCTAATACAAATGAAATCAAATTATACCAAGATCTATTGTTAATTGATATAAGTTGAGTAGTTTTTATTCTGTTTGCATATGAGATGATTTTTATTAACGCCATATATTTGAAAACTACTGTATTAGGATAATATGCATTTTTTAAGAATAGTACAGTAGTTTTAAAGCCTGTAGAGATAAACATATATTATTCAGTTTAGAACACATGAACTCAGTCTAAAAATGAAATCAAAAATCAAGGAATTTATATTAAATTAGAATAGATTTGGATCCACTTTGATTTTGTTTTTAGACTGAGTTTATGTGTTCTAAACTGAATAATATACTTTTATCTCAACAGGTTTGAAAACTAATGTAATGGTTCTTATCTGGGGGTTGACATCCAGATGCAACTTACTGAAGTTGACCTAAATGTAAAAGACAAATAAAGCTCATTTTTTTATAGGAAATTAGATTAGGATTTCAGATTTAAATTAAGTCTTTGTTTAAGTGATGTCAGCCTTTTGACTTTTAATTTTTAATTTAAAATTCCAACTTAATAATTTAATATAAAAAGTTAGCTTGGTTTGGGAGAAATCCAATTCCAGCCAACAAATGCTAAAATAATGTTGACTTACTGAATGTCAACTTGCAGAATGAGTTAATTCTGGTGATTGACCTGTTCTACCAGTATATGTCAGGAATATTCCTGACATTAGCCAAATTTATACTGTTGTTCCAATTTGGCACAAGAAAGAAATTATGGAATCAAATAACCCTCAATATAATTGGGATTTCCACCCCTGAAACAAGAAAACAAAATTATGAAGGTCCAAATGGAACTTGACTTGGACCAGAATAATTTATTATCTGAGCAGGCGCCTGCCGCAGTTGTGCAGGCACCTGCAACGCCCACCAGCCACTTGCAACCCAGGGAGCTGCAGGGCAGCCTGCCACCAGCTGTCAGCCAGCCTCCCAGGGACCAGCCTGCCACCTGGGTCCCAGGCTCCACCCCCTCCAGCCAATCAGATTCCACCCAAGGGAGCAACCAATTAAATAAGTCCCAGCCTTTAGGGATAAAAATAGAGGGCAAGTCATGTAGCCCTGAAAAATTAAGGAATAATGCCCAAACCTTGAACATTAATCCTGGCCCCAACCAATGGGAATCTGGGCCCCAGACCACATGGTTGGGGCCAAACTCTTACCAAACCCAACAAACTAGGATAAAAATAAACCAGGAACAGACCATAAACCCTTTGCCCCTCATGCTCATGCTCAAGGTCAAGCCAGAATCCATTGGTCCCAGCCAAGAATTGGAAATCCAGGCACTGATAACAGATGAACAAAGGTGTGACCTTATTCCTATTGCTCAATTTCAGCCCTCACCAACCAGACTTTGGGGTTCACTTGTTTTTGTTTTCACTTCCACTTGCAAAACTTTGCACAGTGGGAGGTACAATAAATAAAATATCCCCTCTCAATGATAGTGATGAGGAGCGCCTTTTGGTGAAGCTTCAAATATGGAATTGATAAAGAAGAGAAGTATATTTTATTTGATAATACTTTAGACTTATATAGCTTTAGCTGTGGCAGAGATTTAGTTGGATTGAACCTAGGGGTTGGTCATGTGCAGGATGGGTTTGAGTCACTGGATACTTAGACAGTCATGTGATATTGGTTTGTTGCCATTTCCAGTATGTCAAATGGTATATTGGAAAGGCACCAAATTGGGCAATGACTGGATGTTAAGTGGGTTGGCAGTAGCCAGAATACTTGTACATCCAGATCCTCAACACCCCCTCTTAAGGGGTTACTCTGGTACATCAGGAGGAGGCTTTGTCTTGACAGCTGCCACCTGATGTTCCTGGAGTTGTTTGTTAGTTGGTACCAGTTGGGTTGAGTTTTCTCCTTTGCTAAGGCAGAGGCAGGTTCTGTGGTATTTCTTGATGACAGGGTCTTTGGTACCTTGGAATTTCACTAGATAGGTGTTTCTGTCTGGTCTGTACTTGATTATTCTTCCTGGTCCCCTGTGTACGGAGTCTAGCTTCTTTCTGTTTCCAGCCAGGACCCAGACGGGGAAGTTGATGGGGAGTGGTTCCTCTGTAGAGGTTATCTTTTGTGTTTTGAGCCTTTTTATTTCTGCTATTTTAGCTTTGAGGCGTATGTATTGTAGATTTGGCACTTGTTCTACTGTGGGGGGTTTCCCTGGGGGGATATTTACATATGGTTGATTGTTGGGGGTAACTAAATATGGTTTGTATCTGTATGTTAGTTCAAACAGTGAGTATCCTGTCCCTTGATTGGTGCAGACCCGGGATACTAATAATGCATGTTTCACGTATAGTGGCCATGTGCCTTTGGCTTTGCCATTCATTATTTTCTCAAGGGTTCTGATAAGGCTGCTGTTTAGGTGTTCAACTCTGCCGTTGACCTGTGGCCTGTAGGGCGAGGTTGTAGAATGGTTGATGTTTTTGGATTTTAAATTTTTGTTTACTACATGACCTGATAACTCTATTGCTCCATCAGTTATGATGTAGTCTGGAGTGCCGTAGTCAGCTATGATTGCTTTATTAATAAATTGGTTTATTGTTTCTGCTTTGTGGTCCTTTGTTGTCCAGCAGATGGGCCATTGTGTAGCAAAGTCAATGGCTACAATTAAGAAACATTGATTTGTCTTGGTTTCTGGGAAGGGGCCCACTACATCCAGTCCCCAAAACTTGAATGGTTCAGGGTTAGGTACTGGGTTAGCCGTTGGTTGGGGAGCCTTTGTGCTGGTGTATTTATTGCACACTGTGTACTTTTTCAGAACATCATTATATCTTGTTTAAGATTGGGCCACCATACTATCTCTTTTAACGTGAGGTATAGGTTGTTAGCCTTTGTATGTCCTAGTAGGCGGCAATGTCTTAATATGGTGTCAACTCTTTGTGCAAGTGGGATTTAAGGGACATGTTTGTTGTTAATGATTTAGTATACAGTGCCATTTGATACATGGAAATATTTTTTGTTTCTTACTAATGTATTGTGAGTTAGTTGGTGTGTTGAGGGGTCTTTCCCTTTGGTTTTGTACTCAGTATTATATAGGGTTGGACAGTCAGGGTCCAGGTGGTCAGGATGATCCTCTCTTGGCTGACATAGCCTAGAGAGAGCATCAGCTGTGACCAGCTCTGCCCCATTTTTGTATTGGATGTTGAAATTGAGCTATTCCAGCAGGGACATCCATTTGGCTTGTTGCCGTGCAAGTGCGTTCCAAGTTTTGAAATAGATTAAGGATTTATGGTCAGTTAGTACTCAGACGTTTAAATGTCTTTCTAGATAACATCTCCATTTCTTGCATGTGTGATATATTTCTAGAAATTCCTTATTGTTTATTGGGTACCTCTGCTCAGTGTTGGTTAGTTTTATACTTTTGTAACATACTGGCAGGAAGTCTTGCTGCCCTGGCTGGCAGATGCGTAGGACTGCGCCAATGGCAGTGTCACTGGCATCTGACTTGAGCTCATAGCACCCATTGTTATTAGGGTATTGAAAGATTAGTGCTTTGATAAAAGCTTGTTTTAATAGTTGGAAATTCTTGTTGCATTCTGGTGTCCAGATGAATTTTTTTTGGCATTACCCTTGGTTAAGTCATTGATTGCTGCAGTGAGCTTTCTGCAGTCTTTGATGTATTTCCTTAGGTAATCTACCATTCCAAGAAAGCATCTAACTTGTTTAACAGAGGTGGGGCGTTGCATGTTATTTGTAGCTTTTATTTTATCTGGATCTGCTTTGATGACACCATCAGAGACAATGTGGCCCAAGAACAGGAGTTCCTTTTCCATAAATTGGCACTTACTAGGCTTGGCGTAGAGTTTGTGCTTTGCAAGTCAATTGAGTGTCTTGCGTACATGCATGAGGTGTTCCTCTTTTTTTGAGAATATAATAATATTGTTGAAGTAGCATAATGTATTTGAGAGGCCATTCAGCACTTGGTTCATCATGGTGACAAACGTTGCGGGAGCGTTGGTCATCCCAAATTCATTACTCTACATTCAAAAGATCCAAATTGTGTACAGAACACAGTTTTTGGTATTGCTGAGTTTATACTTCTGGGAAGTATAATAAACAAAATAAGGGGAATATTTAAGAAGAGAATGGTACTTTATTGGATATGAATATAGAATAATATATAGTATCATGACAAGCCACATGCTGTCCATGTATGTCATGGAGGTCATGGGGCTTATCTGAGTAATGTTCCTCTTGAGTCACAAGGCTTGATCAAGTTGTGTTCCATTTAGGACCTGGATTGAGTGATTCCTGTCATAGATGGTTAACTGATAATGGTGCCACCAGTTTATTGACTGGACAGTGAATCATTTGGTGAGCTGTTTGGTGATTTACTCAGAGCGTTAATTCCCCGAGAGGGAGTAATCAAAGATGTTGCGACATCTTCTCCTGGGGTGCTGGAAGGCAGAGCCTTGGGAATTTTCTTGAGAGTATCTGGTACACAGGCTTGGTATTGATCCAGTTTGGTGTTGGGCACAGGGAGCTTTGAATTTCATTGGGCTGTTCTTGCCTTACACAAGCAGAGTCGGTTGTGGTGCATACGTTTTAGCTTGGTTTGTGCTCCAATTCCTTTGATCATGTAGGTATTATTGGGTTTAACATCCATGACAATGCCTGGTCTGCGTAGTCCTGGGTCTAGTTTGTGTTGATTGTGATTGACAACCCAGATATTGTATCTGACTTAGAACCTTTCTTGTTATAATGGGATTGCTTCCCGCTGGACCCTTTGGTGTTCCATCCTTTCTTGGTCTTTTCTGGTGTGTAGTACTTTAGGGTCATTTCTGTCTGGTATCTTCTTTGGAAGTGACAGTTGTGGTTCCATGGTTGTACTGACAAGTGCGGGTTTCTGACCATAGAGGAGTTCATAAGGGCTTTTGCATGTATTGCGGTTGACTCCTGTTCTGCAGACCATAAGGGCAGTTGGTAGCATATTGACCCAAGCTTTTGGATTGTTGGCAGATAACTTACTGAGGGCTTCCACTAGAGAGCTGTTTAGTTGTTATACACGTCCATTTGCTTGTGGGTGATATGGGCTGGCTGTGTTGTGCTTTATTCCATTCTTGGTGAGGTAGATATTGGTGTCAATAGCTTTAAGTTCAGTGCCTCTATCTGTGATCAGGAGGTCAGGTTTTCCAAAATTTGCTATGATCTCTTTGCCAATGAATTGTCTCACGTTGTTGCCTTTGTGCTCTTTTGTGGCTTGTGCTACAGGCTATCTGGTTGCATAGTTGATAGCTGTTATGATGTACTTCTTGCCTTTGCTTTCACCGGGAATAGGTCCTACAATATCCAACGTCCATACCATGAAGGGTTGTGTGATGGATACAGGCACTACTGACTTGGGTGGTGCTTTGGTTCAGGCGTACTTCTCACAGACTTCACATTGTTCAAGTACTTCTCTGATATCATCTAGCATGTTGGGCCACCAGTAGTGTGCCTTGAGGTATTTGCGCAAGTTTCTACTGCGGGTGTGTCCCAGGTCTCTGTGATATCAGAGGATTGTGTCAATCTTTTGTGTTGATGGGACGTAGGGTACAGTGTCACCATTTGGAAGTATTTGGTGAAGGGTACCATATACGTTTTTGAAAAGATGTTTGTTCTTGAGGACTTTCTCTTGGATGTCCATTGGTGTGCCAGGTGGGAACCCTTCCTGGAGATTCCCCATGATTAACATGGGCCAGTTGGGGTTGCCATCAGTGCAAATGATGTGTTTATTGTATAGCCTTGACAGGGCGTCTGCAGTAAGCATCTCCTTGCCTGGCTTGTATTCAATTTGCATGGGGTATCTCTGTATGAGACTCGTCCATTTGGCTTGTCTTCTTGACAGGTGTTGTTGTGTTTTGAAGAATATCAATGACTTGTGGTCAGTGAGTACCTTGAACGTCTGGGCTCCTTCCAGGTATCATTGCCATTTCATGAGGCAGTGTATGATGGCCACTAATTCCTTGTTGTGTATGGGGTATCTTTGTTTGCTGTATGATAGCTTCCTTGATTCATATGCCACAGGAATAAAGTCCTTTTGGGCCGTTTGGATACGGAGGACTCCTCCTATGGCATAGTTGGAGGCGTCAGTTTCTAGCTCATAGATACCTTCACAGTTCAGGTATTGTAGGATGGGGGCAGTAACCATGCATTCCTTCAGTTGACGGAAATGTTGATTTTGTAAAGATATCCAGAAAAATTTGGTTGTTTTCCTGGTGATGGCTGACAAGGGGGCTGTTAGGGCGCCCCAGTCAGGGATGAACCTGCGTACATAGGCTACTATTCCAAGGAAAGTGCAGAGTTTGCTCTTGTTTCTTGGGGCTGGCATCTCTGTTATAGCACATATCTTATCTGGATCCGGTTTAATACCATCCTTGCTGATGATATGGCCAAGGAATGGAAGTTCAGTTGAGAAGAACTCACATTTGGATGGCTTGGCAGTTAGTTGGTTTTCCTGTAGGGTACAGAGGACTGCGCAGACGTCTTCCCAGTGCTGTTGCTGGTTGGGAATTAAAATGATGATGTTGTCCAGGTAGATGATTGCTCTTTTTCCAATGTGTTCCTTGAATACTTCATTCATGAAGGTTAAAAAGGTACTGGGAGCGTTTGTCATGCCAAAATTGAGAACAACACATTCAAAGGATCCATATTTGGTTCTAAATGCGGTCTTTGGAATGTCTTCAGGTTTCACGCAAATTTGGTGGTAACTTGCTGTCAAATCAATTTTTGTGAAGATTTGGGACCCCCCAGGGCATCAAAAAGGTCTTCAATGAGGGGCAGGGGATACCTGTTCTTAATTGTGACCTTGTTGAGGGCCCTGTAGTCTGTGACCAGGCGGAGTCCTCCATCTTTCTTTGCCACAAAAAAGACAGTGGCACCAAAGGGCAACTTTGAGGGTCTGATGAGGCCTTTTTTGAGTGCTTTATCAAGGTAAGCTTTTAGGGTGTTGTCTTCTTGTGGTGTGAGGCGTTAGATGGGTCATGCTTTAGGTACACTCCCTTCTAGGTTGATTTTGTGTTGTATACCCTAATCAGGGGGTAACCTGGGTAGTGTCTCTTGGAATATGGAGGGGAATTCACTGACTAGCTGGTCTCTAATGGGGGCCTGTTTGTGTTGAGTTTCCATGTTTTTTAAGTGGATAACCTTGTACGTACAGGTGCTCCAATTGATTTTGCTAGGGTCAGTTTCTTCTTCTGTTTCCATGATTTTCACAAATACGTGGTCCCTCATGAGTGTGTCAAGGTGTGTTGGGTATACATGGTGGTGCACCTTGCCTTGTTGTATGGTGAGGGTAGTGCTATCCCAGTTTCTATGAGGTTTGGTATTTCTCATTCAGTCCAGGCCAAGTATATCATCATACTTGGGGATTGATATGATAGGGCCACTAACTGTTGTTTGTATATCTCCAATTTGGGTGCAGAAAGGTTTTGCCTCTTGGGTAACTGGTGTGCTTTGGTTATCTGCCATGATGACCCTCTTAACGCTACTTCAAGTGGTAGGTAATTTCATGAGGTCCGCAAAGCTCTTGTTGATGAGGGATTGATCTGCTCCAGTGTCAAATAGTGCTGTGCCCTGATGTCTGCAAAAGCAGAAAGGATAAGTGAGGAGTTTATTTCCAGTTTGGGCGGCAAACAGTAGAGGATTGCTGGAGGGTACTTGGATCATGGTGATTGAATCCACGTCCTGTTCTCTGTACAAGTCTTGTGAATTAGGGAAGGGCGGCTCACCTAAGCACTCCCATGAGCTTTTCCTTCCTCACTGGTATCTTTGGTGCTGGCCTGGTTGGCTTGTGCAGTGCAATTTCCAGTTCAAGGATGGGTATTATTGGCTCAGTTGTTTTGCTTATTGGGGCAAGGTTCTCTCTTAGCCGCAGGGTTTTCCTTGCGCTTGTTGATGGCTTGTAGATTGTCAGACTTCTGAGCTGCACGCTTTGCCTCTAGGAATACATCCTTGAGGTTATTGCAGCAAGTCATGTCAAACTGACGTCTAATGTGTGTGGGAAGGCCATTGTAGAAGTCTAGGCGTGGCCCAGGTTCATCAAAGTTGATGGTGTTGGGTGCTCAGTCACATAGTCCTTCATATGCTGCAATGTACTCTTTGATGGTTTCTGTCATTTTGAAGGTTCAAAGCTCAGTCATTATCACCACATTTGAGTCCTTCATGGAGAACTTTTTGAGGAACACAGCTTTGAACATCTCCCAATTTTCCTTCTGGTCAGGGTGTTGGGCTAGCCATTTGGTTACAAAACTTGAAGCAGTTTTTGTGACGCAAAGGGCAATTTTTCTGACCCAGAGTCTTTGAGGATAGGCCACTTGTTCAAACTTGCTTTGTGTACTGTTGATCTAAAGGGAGGCGTTTTTATGGTGTAGTCCTGCAAAGGCGCCAATTTCAGCGGAGCACAGGCGTTGAAACACAATATTGGGTATCTCAGGCTGTGGAGGTACTGTTGTAGCTGGTGTGGTAGGCAACAGTCTGCGGGCTTTGAGAGCATTTTACTGATTGATGGGCACAAGGACGTTATTGTAGATGACAAGGCCTGCAGGAACGCCTTGTCCTACTTTGTAATCTCTCCAGCTGTTAGGGAGTACCATTGCTTGGGTTCTTTTCTTGGGAGGAATTTTTCCTTTGAGTTGGATAGGTATGGATAACCTACCTGTGCTACCACTGTCAAGTTTATACTTCTGGGAAGTATAATAAACAAAATAAGGGGAAGATTTAAGAAGAGAATAATACTTTATTGGATATGAATATAGAATAATATATAGTATCATGACAAGCCACATGTCGTCCATTTACGTCATGGAGGACATGGGGCTTATCTGAGTAATGTTCCTCTTGAGTCACAAGGCTTGATCAAGTTGTGTTCCATTTAGGACCTGGATTGAGTGATTCCTGTCATAGATGGTTAACTGATAATGGTGCCACCAGTTTATTGACTGGACAGTGAATCATTTGGTGAGCCATTTGATGATTTACTCGGAGCGTTAATTTCCTGAGAGGGAGTAATTGAAGATTTTGCAACAGTATGTCCTTTTCTTTTACTTCAACTTGGTTATAACCTGAGGTGAGGTCAATTTTAGAGAAAAATTTGGCTCCAGAGGGCCTTGCAAACAGATCCTCTATGAGTGGAAGGTGATATTTATTCGTTACTGTGCTTGCATTTAGTGCTCTGTAGTCAGTTACTAGGCAAAGAGTGCCTTCCTTTTTCTTTACAAAGAACACTGCCGCCCCCACAGGGATTCAGATGGGCAAATGAATCCTTTTGCTAGATTGTCCTCAATATGGGTTTTGAGGGTTTGGGTCTCCATGGGGGAGAGTCTGTAGAGAGGTGCATGTTTAAGCATGGCTTTACACAGGTCAATGCCATGTTTGACCTCCCGTTTAGGTGGTAACTCTGTGAGCTCTTCCTTGAATAAATGAGCGTATTTGTTTAGGAGTGCCACAAGTTCTGGGCATTAGGTTTTGATTGTTTGTATATTATTGAATTTGGTGTTCCTCATTATGTGGAGGGTACTGTCTTTGGTTAGACGTTCTGAGTTGTCTTGGTTTATGACTTGGACAAATACTGTGTCTCTTAGAATGAAATCATTGGGTTCTTTGAGAATATTAAAGTTGACACCATTGCATTTGATGGTCATGGTTTTTGTTTTCCAACATACACTGGGGTTTACTTGGGTGAACCAGTTCATGCCTGCTACAATGTTGTAGTTTATGTTGTTCATGAAAAGTCCTTTGATGGACGTTTGTATGCATTGGAGGTCAATTCTTAAGGGAGTTGTTTTTCCTTCAAGTAGAATATTTGATTTGTCTGCCATTCTGGCATATTTGAAGTTGGATTTGACAACTGGTATTTTAAACTTGGTTACAAATGGTTTTCTAACCATGGTGTGTTGTGCACCAGATTCAAATAAAATTTAATGTGTATGTGATTTTTAAGTGCATGGGTAGATAAGAAGTTGTGAGTGATCTTTAATTTTTACGTTCATAAAAATGGAGGATTGTGGGACACATGGGATGCAAGCAGCAAAGTTTGTGCCTTGGTACAGTTTCTTGTAAAGTTGGGGGAGACAGGGGAACTTAAGCCTTTCCCCCCTCCTCTGTTCCCTGTTCCTCTGTTTTGATACCTTTGAGGTCAGAGAATGTGGGGTCAGATTCATAGCAGATTGCTATCTCAGCATTATTAACTTTGGCGGTGTCCTCTTTCTTGGGACGGGATCAATTTGCACTTTGGCTATGATTGCTATTGTTGCAATTGGAGTTGCTGCTGCTATGATTGGTGTTTTGGCATTTGTTGCCATTGGAGTTTTCTCTGCTATTGCCGTTTGAGGAGCAATTGCCGTTGTGTGCAGCATATTCCATGTTTGCGCGTTTTTCTGCGCGCTTGGCTTCTGCAATGAGTGCAGGTATGAAGGTGTTGGCCTCTGGAAAGATGAGGGAAGAAACAGAGGGTTTCATTCTGTTGCTGAATGAGGCTCTGGTGTGTACATTGTCAGCTTGAGCTGGATTTTGGATTTTGCAGTGTATTTCCTCAAATTCATTGGCGTAAGCTGTGATAGTGGTCTTCTGAGGAAGATTGCTGAGCTGTATTGCAATGTCTTGGAGGGCTTCAGTGACGCAGAAATTGTGTGTGATGTCTGCTTTGAACTCTTCCCAGTTGTCAAGCTGGTTGTCAGTCCGTGAGCCAACCCAGGTGGCAAACCAGTTAGCTGTGGCCTTGTACAGGCGTTTGCTGGCTTCCTGGACCCATTTTTTGTGGGGATTGCGGCTGGCACGGAGTTTAGCCGCTGAGTGATCTAGCCAGTTGATGATGTTTTCTTTGTTTTTACCAAAGAACTTGTCAATACCAATGTATTTGGAGTTGGTAACTTCACCTGTGATGGGTGGTTGTGCGTTTGTTTGTGGTTGGAGAGAGCAACTGTATTGAATTATCTTGGCGCATGCTTTGGGCATGACCAGACCTTCAAATATGGTGCATACACTAGGTATATCTTTGTTGATGTTGTGGGCACGGAAGTACGTTTTCCAGGTCTCCTGGGATGTGGCCTGGTTGAGTACATGAGTGAAGGTGAGCAGGTTTTGGTCAGTCATTTTCTCTTTCATGGGTGTGGTCAAAAAACCGTAGCTGCTACCAGTGATGAGGAGCGCCTTTTGGGGAAGCTTCAAATATGGAATTAAGAAAGAAGAGAAGTATATTTTATTAGATAACACTTTAGACTTATATAGCTTTAGCTGTGGCGGAGATTTAGTTGGATTGAACCTAGGGGTTGGTCATGTGCAGGATGGGTTTGAGTCACTGGATACTTGGACAGTCATGTGATATTGCTTGGTTGCCATTTCTAGCATTTCAAACCATATATTGGAAAGGCACCAAATTGGGCAATGACTGGATGTTAAGTGGGTTGGCGGTAGCCAGAATACTTATACATCCAGATCATTGACAATAGTTTGTGCTATCATTAGGAGAAATACTCCTTAATAATATCAGTTGATCCCTACTCTTTACTTCAACAACTAGATTAGTTTGAACCCAGCCTCAATCCCCAATAGAGTGAAGATGAATCACCTCATCTTCATAGCTGTACTCACAGCTTGCCTAGGGATTGGAGGGTATCAACTTGTCCTTGCAAACTTTGGGCCCTCACCAGAAGGGCTTGGCCAAGCCTACTACAAAGAAACAGGTCAGCTTAACTCCTCCTACACTGGGTCCTGACCTCCCCTAGTATTGCCCCACTCCACCCTGTCCATTGCAGCATACACGTCTATGTACTACATCTTGACCTACTTCACCGGCAGCTTTGGTCAATATAACACCCATACCAAGGTGCTCCAATGGAGGATGGCTATTTACCCTATTGGTACAGCTCTGACAGGATTCCAATTTGCCAACCTCCTGCTGTACCTGCTGCAGGTAGTACCCACTACTATTGGATATTACAGTATGAGTGGCCTGGATTTGTTCTTGTGTCTGTGTGGCTTGGGTTTCACTCCCTGACTTAGAGTTACTCCCTTTTTCTGCCTCCTGGACTGCAGCCACTCTGTTCTTTGACCCACAAGGGCGTCCACGTCTGCGGTGTACGCCTCTGGCTCCAAGGCCCTGTTGTTGTGATGGGTTCATTTTGATATAAAAATAAAATAAAACTAAATTTGTTTATCTATATAATTCATTTATTATAATTTTTATCTGTTTAAATATAGTAGCATAAAAGCTTGTATTCACTACCAATTATTTCACATGGGGGTTTTTAATTTCTATATGAATTATTTTTGGCTGTAAATGTGCACTTTTAATTGTATGTATTGATGAATCTGATTTTTTTATATTTCAATCCAAAAAAAGACACTCAGAATAAAAGGTTTTATTTTTATAAATAGCTTGTATATCTTAATTAGGATGAACTGGTAACAGTGTGAGAACTTTATTAATTCTTTTTGATGTTTTTGTTATCTGTTTCAGTTGCTATAGGGGTTTGCTGTCAGATCAAGATTTTCACTTCAGTGGCTGAGTTCCTTTTCTTCTTAAAAACTACAGTGAACACAGTAGCTTTGCTTTGTGACTGAACCATTCTTATTTATTTAGAAGGTTGTAAAACTACTTTATCATAAAATCATACTTTAAACCACAAGGTTATATGAGGTTTCCAAAGAAACATAATAGGTTTGAGATAGCTATGGTTGATAATATGGGTGACATCCTAATGTTCCTAAATATGGCTGTAGCCAGATATTCATGCTTAGGATTTTTATATATGGCCCCTTCCTTAGACATAATCATATCTGTGATTGGGCTTTGACTCAGATTTTGGGCTTCTGGGTCAATTTTAGCTAAGCTACATGCATAATAGTGACTACCCCCTTTCTGTCAATAGCTTTATTGAGGTTAAAAAAGAGTTCAATGAGTCTGAAATTGTTTTTGAGTAGGCTAGAATTTATTAGGTTCATTTGTTTCATTAAGTAGGGGGAAATCCTCTCAGCAGAACAGTTTGTCAAGCTATGAGTTTAAACCTGAGGTTGGAACCACACCCTGTGCATAATGTTTCTAGCTCTTTGGATAAACACTTTACAATCCTGTGGTTTAGGGTTATAGTGGACCACCCCCAGACAAAAACCGGATTTTGCTTGGCATTTCAAAAAGGTGGATTTTATATATTTAAACTTGTACAAAATCTGCATTTTTCAAACACCGGGAAAAATCTGGTTTTGTCCAGGGATGATCCACTGCAACCCTAAACCACATGATTGTTCAGGAAGTTCCTGGATCCTTTGTGCCAGAGCACTTCCTCAGTTAAATACATGTGCTTCATCAATTTAAACCGCAGTTTTATATTGAAACATTAGCATGCAGATGGCTTCTTATTCTGCATGTTCAAGGTGGGTTATCAAAGCAGCGTAATGATAGAATTGAGGTTTAGTTCTTAAAGGAGCATTTATCAAAGAATATTCTTCATGAAAGCATAAAGGGAGCATGGTTATGGAGCCGTTTGTTTCTGGTTTTATATGGGGAATAGCATAAATCGTGGACTGCTGGTTTGGTGCTCGTCTAGGATTCTAGCTTTGTACAAGGGCTCCATGATTTTAATCACGTTGATCGAAAAAGCGATATTTAGGTTAGCAGTTAGATTTACATATGGTGAAAAATATGGAGCCCTACTTGACAGTTGAGCAAGACTTCGAGGGCCAGAGTTAGAACTAGCTAGTATAAGTTTATTGATTCAATAAGGAGAGATTTAGTTTAGTATTTATATCTAATGAAGCGAAAATTGTGAAGCCTTAGCTGGGATTTCTAAATCCACCTTGAAGTATAAACGAAATCTGAAATATTCTAAATATTTATTCTTTAGATTGATAGCTCAACCCATAGTAGAAAAACAAATTGTAATTAATTATGGAATATTTAAAATCAAGAGTAAAAGGAGGAACGATGATGTAATTTAGGCAAAATAATTTTTGCATGTGGTTTAAGTATTGCTTATAATCAGGTATTAAACCTTTTTCCTATCAAACTTAATAAACGTGACTAGAGTTGGAAAGGTCACAACTTTTAATAAAAATTTATCAAAATGTTTTTTATTTCGATCTAAAAAACCATGACCTTCCCAACCCACCACGTGGCTAGAACTCTTAATTCAAATCCTATTCAAATTTAGAAGCTAAATCATTTCGATGGGTCTCAAAAGCCCAAGAGTTACAAGTAGCTGGACATTAGCCTAGCCAATCAACGACAAGTATGCAACAGAGGGATTGGGGTTCACGATGCATTTACTAGCATGTCCGTTCATTCTCAAATGCAACCATAATTAAACTAATTATAACTGGCATGAATCACAGGATGCAAGTAGCAGTCTTCGGAAGAGCTTAAACCAATCAATCTTCATTAAAGCGATTGGATGTTGGTAAAGTACTTCGTTACAAATCCCTCTCGTCAAACCTACTCACTGAGCCAAGCTCCCCGCGACTCCCTTTTATCAAAGCTAACCAGTAATTGTTGAACGGCCATCCGCAGTGTTTCTACCAGAAATGAACATATTCAAGTCCGCTTTCAAAATGCGAAGAGCAGGCTCCCAACCTGACGACAATGTTAGCTCATCAACCAGGGAACTTAACCACCAGCAATCCATGGCCAATACTAAAGCCAAAAATTATCTAAGCAGCTTGAATCCATCTTCTTCCCAATCCCAACCCAATCTTTCACGCCCACTTATTCAATCCAATTTCGATCCTTCTGTTATTTTACATTCTTCTGGGATCTCAACAGAAGCCCTCCCTCAACCAGATGAATGCATTCAAAAGGCTCTGCATCTCCACGAAAAAGGTCAACTTGAAGAGGCGACTGACCTTTTGAAAATCGCCGCCAGCCAGAATCATCCACTTGGGCTTTTTCTCTTGGGAATTTCATTGAGGCACGGTTGGGTGAGCTATTCATTGATATTATACTAACCCTCGCAGGGCTGTGAAGTAGACCCCTTGTTAGCTTTTCAATGCTTGCAGCATTCTGCTGAAAGCGCAATCGTTGATTTAAATACCATCAAAAATACAGATTGTAGTGCAGCAAAGCATGAGCTGACTATTGCGATCCATGAACTTGGCATATGTTTTCGTCATGGATGGGGTGTCTCCAGAAACAAGGAGACTGCGGCATATTATTTTGAGTTGGCCGCCGATCTAGGAGATCCAGATAGCCAAAACGAGTTGGGCCATTGCTACATGTACGGCGAGGGAGTAAAAAAGGACAGGTTCCGGGCTGCTCAGTATTTCCGTTTAGCTCATGCTCAGGGGGTAGGTCAAGTAGGGAACTCTTGGATATTCAAGGAAAAATACGACCCCCCTCTCGCAAAGCCCTAAATTCCTTCGCTTGGCCTTCACCATGCTTCAAATACCGCTCCCTTTTATTTATCACCAAATTCTTAGTTTCTAAGCCCACCGACTTATTTTTAATGACTGTCTAAGGATCGTCTCGGGTAAATCGAGGCTGTTTACAGAAACATATCGCAGTCTTAATATTAACCAACCCTCCCTTTATAGCCACCCTTCTTGGCGATTTGTAATTTGTTTAGGCTCACATTAAAATAAGCTTTTTATTATGTTTATTTAGCTTTCAATCTGGTGCAAGCGCCTCTTACTTGGGGTCCTGGCGTCACGATAAAGTATGCTTTTATTATTTTTAAATCATTCTACAATTAAACCAGGCTTTAAAGTTTTGCTGCAAGGACCGAAATTTTACCAATCCCTACCCCATACAAGTTCAATCTAAACGGCACAAATACTCGCGCGTGATAGTTTGAGAATGGTCGTCTCCACAATTCCACCTGTCAACCTTAAAGGAGCTTGCTCATTCCCAACCCAATTAAATACGGATCAGCAGCTGGAAGAATATTTCCCGATCTAGATCTACATTTATTTACATGAGCTCAGATGCAAGCGGTGCTTGGTTTAAAGCATGTATCGTTCATAAAGAGGGTAATGCCATACCAGTCGGGCAAACTTCCAGCTGTGAGCTCAAAGTAAAGACCCGCAGCAAGAAGTTTACTGGAGCTGGGCCAACCTAGCCCTACTTATAGCCAACCCAAAACTTATCCGGAAAACAGCATTTATAAGGCAGTGAAAAAGTTTGAAACGAAACTTGCTAGAATCAACATGGATAGATGTGCTAACTTCTACATGAATTTGAAAAGATGTGGAAATAAAGAAGTAGTATAAATTTATACTAAAAAATATAATAATAAGGCCTTCCCCCTAAAAAGCAATATGCTCAATAATGAAGATGAGGCAGAACCTCTTATCCAAACTTATCCAGAGAATATATTGGGGTTGAAAGATCTTTAAACAAAAACATGGCTAAAAGAAGAGAGACGCTAAAATGCATACAATAAGTTTCCCAAGCTAGTAAATAGGGCTATCCTATAAAGAGATGGTAAAGCAACTCAACCTGGGCATAGTAGCCTTTAAAGCTGCGAGGGAAAAAATTAAGCCGCCTGTAAACAAAATGAACTCAGACTTAAACAAATTCCAACTACTAATGCTGCAACTGAGGTTACTCCCCCACCTGCTAACATATCTCACAATACACAGGGGGCGTTCAATGAGCCACCCCATGGCATGACAAACAGTATGGGTCAATCTGAGCGCAATGTCAAATTGTGGGCACTATCTCCTAATTAGGAGTGCTGCCAATTCAACACACTGATCCCTCGTTCAAGTTATTCTCAACCAATTCTTATGTTGAATCCACCACTGTGCCACCCCCTTGGTGGACTTGTGGCTTCTTGATATAGTATATTAGTTACAATATTCTCCAAAAATATACATCTTATTCCTATTCTTGACCTTTCTATTGGACTGTTGTCTTCCCTAAATCAAATACTGAACTTTAATTGGTTCAGTTGCAACAGTGGTAGCAGCAGTAAGTTCTCAACCTAACTCAAACAAAATTCTTCCTAAGAAAGGACGGAGTACAGGCCGTATGGCTACTCCCCATCAAGAGACCTTCCTCCCAATTCCTGAGAGAGACATTTCCGAGGGGTATGTTATCTATCAAGACCAGTTGGTACTCACAAGCGTTTACAATTGCCTCTGCCTAGGGCAACACAATGCCAGTGTCACACTGCCACAGTCAGACCTCTTGCAACATATGCTGAACCTCCAACTAGAGTCCTTTACGGGTGGCGTGGGAGGGGCTGACATTGTCAGTTGGCTCTATTCCACAGAAACCCGCCTCTGCATTTGTCAAGTACCAGAGCTCATATGGGTTGCCACCGCATCTGGGCGCCTCACAGGGACTGCTGCAATATGGTTCACCAACTAGGCTAGTCAGGAACACGAGGTTACCTGGGCGGCCTTCAGGGACACCACCAAGTCCCGCTACAGTGAAACCTTTTCACCCATTATGGTGGGAACTCCCTTGCTTGCCATCAAACAAACAGGAAGCATCCTCAAGTACCTTACTGCTTGGTGAAAAGCACTTGCTGTCGCCCCATAAGCCATCACTGATGGAAACACTATGCTTCTCACCCTTATCATCAATGAGTTAAAACCCCATATATGCAAATGGGTGCCTGTTGTCACGGTAAGTTCCATAATGCCAGGTATTGTCTGTCCAAGTAAGAAGGCACGGAAGGCTGGAAAACCTGTATCAAAATTGACCAAGTTAACGGATTTAAACCAAACGGTTGATCAAAAATGGGTCACGGCTGCTCCAGTATGCCAGCTGAAACCAGCTTCCCCTTGTAAACTGACGTTGATAAATCAACGTAATATGAGGGTCACCCGATATAAGCTCATTAATCAGAATGGTTGTCAGAAACTGGTCACGCAAGGGTTCTTTGCAACCTGGACTAGATACTTACTTGAAGATGCCAAAGAAATAGGAGATCAAGACTCAGGTGGTATTGCTTAGTCAATTTTTCTGATATATATTGAATAATTTTCCCTGTTTCAACTCTAAGAGTTGAGTCCTCCTAAATTTACTCAATAAAAATCAATTATCCCAAGTTCTAATTTTAAATTTTAAAAATGCATCCTGTGCTCAGGTTGTTGCGGTATATCCCGTACAATCTGATTTTAAACAGAATCATTTCAGGAAGATGGGGCCCGGCATCGGGAACTTTGTTGTCAGCGCCACAAAATGTTAATTTCATGCCAGCCAATTTTGTAGCTCCTCCCTCCATTCCTGAAGATGAAAATTGGGTCACTTCTCAATGCCCAGGATTCTACGCTGAAGATGCATTGATGCTTTCCCAAGTCATTTATCTTGGTTTACTCTGGTTAGGATTGATTGTTCTACTTAATCCTGGAGTTACAATTGGAAAATTCACAAAAAAATATCTGAAGCCGCGTTGGTGGTTAATCATCAATTCTATGTGGATTTGGGTGGTTATTCCCCATCATTTAGAAACGGCCTCATATTATCCAGTTATTTCTGTTACATTACTCAACTCTTCTACGTCTGAGTTTTTGGAAGCAGTTCATCATGAATTTGTGTTTCTTTTCTCCTGCTCCATTGAGATATCTGCATTTACCATGTTTATTTGCATCAGTTCATTTCTGAGTTTTCAGTTTGGGCTTTTCTTTAATTTTTGGTTTCCATCTCCAGCTGCAGTTGTAGAGACTGGATCCTCTGTTTCCTATTTCTGTTGTGTCATGTCATTTTGGCGTCCGGATTATTTTCCTGCTCCACCCACTGATGAAATCTCGCGTGAAGTTTTGTCAGCTTTATCATTTTATTCTGGCTCTAACCTTAGTCACAAATCCCAAATTTACCATGTGATGACGAAGGTTTATGAAGATGCTCAAGAATGGTTGTTGTCCGCGGTGGAGCGCAATCCATATGTTTTAACTGATAGTGCATCTCTATATCCTTTGTTAAAAAATTTGTGTATATCTATTGAGGAGCTCAAATTATATCGTAAGCTGTATGCCTTCTGTCAGGGTACAACTCTGCTTTCGGTATTCCTTCCTCAGTTTCTTACCTACTGCCGTACGATTGATGTTCCCGAGGTGAACAAACTCTCAGCGTTGTGGTTAGCAGTTGACCAGACTGCCCAGGATTTGGCGGTTTGGGATTCCCCGTTAACCACAACTGAGGCCCTGGTAAGCAAAATTCTTTCACTGGTCTCAAATCTGTCCACTTCCAAACAAGGTACGTTGGTAATTGAGGACAAACCTGTGGCGCGCTCTTGGTTTTCTGGTCCTAGTTTGGTGGCAGCTCCTTCCAGTCAAACTCAGGATGGTTTTTCTTGTAGCTCTTCTCAGCTGCAATTGGCGGTGGTGAACAAACCTGTCCATGTGACTGAAGCCCCCGTAGTTTCTGGTCCTGATAGCTCTTTGGCAATGCTTCAGCACGTCATACCTACCAAGCCTTCTGAGGTTGTGTCCAAAGAGTTGCCTCTTGTGCCCATTGATTGTAACTACCCCGTTCTTCCTGCTGCTGTTCAAGAAATGATTGAGCAATACTTCCAGGAGCATCCTGCCTCCTTAGCCGCCGTCTGTACTACCGAGGAGAAGCAAACTCCTGCTGAGATTGCAACCTTTGCTGCCAATAAATCTACTTCTGGTTACTTCTTGTTTTATGGTAACATAGATAATGGTCAAACTATCTATTGGCTGGCCATTTTATTGGATACAGGTGCTTCTGAGAGCTTCATGAGTGTGAAGACTGCAGACTTGCTACAGCTCAAGTACCACCCAGGAATGCTTGTTAGGGGTGGAAACTGTCAAACGTTCCCCTCCTTCCAGCTGAAGAAGCCAGTTAATTTTGTAGTTGCAGGTCAGTCCTTTACTGCAAGGTTTTCTGTTTGATCTACCCTGATGTATCCTATCATTTTGGGAGTAAGTTGGTGGAGAGATCATAATGTATTGACCTTACTGGAGAAAAATGAGCTGCAGGTGGAACACTCTTTGGGTATAACCATTTGTATTCCGCTGTTTGATATGTTTGAATTAAAGAAATCATCACAGACAATACAGTTGGTGCCTATCCCTGTCCCCGCAAGTTTGGATTTACCGGCATGCTTGCAACCCTGGTCTGCGGCATTTGACGCCACCAGAGGCGAGGTCCTTCCCAAGCACACTCAGTTTAACTTTGACTTTAAGGTCACTGTTGATCTGATTTGCATTGCATCTCCTATTTACCCTTTAACCTTGAAGGAAGACGCATGTTTGGAAGAATGGACTTGCAACATGTTGGCAAAAGGCTACATTTTCAAGAAGGCTTTGTCAATATGCTCTCTGTTATTGTTTGTTCAGAAGTCTGATGGGTCTCTTTGTCCTTGTGTCAATTACGGGAATTTGAACAACATTACAATTCCGGATCCTTATCCTTTACCTCTCGAAGCACAGATCTCTAGATGTGTTGAGAAGGCCAAGGTATTATCAAAACTTGTGTTGTTGAATGCTTTCAATCAAATCAGGATTGAAGAAGGAATGGAATGGTTAACAGCATTCAGAACCAAGAAGGGTATCTTCCAGTTCCACATAATGCCTTTTGGATTGAAGAATACCCCAGCTTGCTTTCAGCGGTTGATTGATTCAGTCTTGGGAGATCTGATAGGTGTTTGTGCCATCGCATATATGGATGACATCTTGGTGTTTTCTCCGGATGAGGAGTCCCATAAGGCCCACTTGTTGGCAGTTGTAGAGCGCATTCTCCAAGAAAACTTGATTATCAAAAGGAGTAAGTGTGAATTCTTTAAATGTAAGGTTACCTTTCTGGGTAATATTATCTTTGAGGATGGCCACACCATTGCCCCTGACAAAGAAGCTGCAGTTTGAGAGTATGCTACGCCTGTGACAGTATCCCAACTTCGTAGTTTCCTGGGTACATGTACGTTTTTGAAGAAATTCACTCCCCACTTGTCTGAGGTGGCCGCCCCTTTATATTTGGCTAGTGGAAAGACAACTTTAGTCTGGACACCTGAGTGTGCAAGTGCCTTATCAGCAGTCAAGGCTCTTTTGTTGTCCTCACCAGTGTTAAGACATGTGGATCCTGAGCTTCCTTTTGTTGTTTCCACCAATGCATCTAAATACGCTGTGGCTGGTGTGCTGTT
Organism: Entomophthora muscae; assembly: GCA_014839935.2. Classification (NCBI taxonomy): domain Eukaryota; kingdom Fungi; phylum Entomophthoromycota; class Entomophthoromycetes; order Entomophthorales; family Entomophthoraceae; genus Entomophthora; species Entomophthora muscae. The sequence continues at coordinate 71,085 of QTSX02001595.1, forward strand.
GCAAACAGCTAGTGATGGGATTGAGAGACCTGTAGGGTATTTCTCCTGGAAGATGGAGGCTAGAGAACACAACTACATGATTTACAACAAGGAATTGTTGGCTGTAGTGGAATTGTTAAAGCATTGGCACCACCATCTCATGTCAGCACGTCATCCATTTGTAGTAAGAACTGACCACAAAGCTCTTCTATATTATTGACAACCCAGGGTTTTGTCGGGTCGCCAATCCAGATGGCATGGTGATCTGACAAGATACAAGTTCTGCTACAAGTTTATTAAGGGATCTGACAATCACTTGGCCAATGACCTGAGCAGGAATCCCTCCCATCTCTCAGATGCTAGTATAGACACCAAGTTTAACACACATACTATGATTACAGACAAGGCTGTGGTGCCTTTTGTATTGCCTCCACTGGCTACATTAGCTACCATGTCTTTAGCTGAGGGTGCAGACCTGGACTTGTATTCCTAGGTTAAGTTTCTGCAACCTTTGTCCAAGGGTTACAATAGGCTATTGGAGCTAGCATGTGCAAACCCAGTAGGTCAGCCTCAGGGCTATCATAAGATTGGTCCAGTCCTATATCATCAAGGTCGCTTGTGGGTCCCTGAAGGCACTATTTGGGATGAAATCATGGAGGCTAATCATACCTGTCCAACAGCTGGTCATCCAGGGAAAAACAAAACAGTGTAAGTTATTTGCCGCCAGTTTTCCTGGAAAGGTTTGACTGTGCAGGTAGCCGCTTTTTTTTGAGATTGCCTGGTATGTGTTTGATCCAAGGCCATTTGGAATAAGACTACTGGTTTACTGGTCCCACTTCAGCCTGCTGCTGGTCCTTGGACGTCTGTGTTGGTGGATTTCATTGATGAGCTTCCCAATTCCAATGGGTTTAACACAATCATGGTAGTAGTTGATTGTTTCACAAAGATGGCACACTTTGTACCTTGCTCAACCACAATTACTTCAGTGGAAACAGCTAGGTTATTTGTGAACAGAATCTTCTCTCTACATGGCATCCCAATGGAGATTTTAAGTGACCGTGGTCCTCAATTTATTGCTCAGTTCTGGGAAGCTTTTACTGGAATCCTTGGTATCAAATTGTGCCGCTCTACTGCTTTCCATCCCCAGTCCAATGGACAAACGGAGAGGGTAAACCAAAGCTTGGAGGTCTACCTACATTACTACACCAATGTGTGACAAGATGACTGGTGTGATAATCTACCCATGGCAGAGTTCACATATAATAACACCCCACACACGTCAACTCAAGTATCGCCATTTTATGCCAATGTGGGTTACAATCCCTCTTCCAACATGGGTCCTTGTTTGGTTAGCAACGTGGAAGCTGCAACTGATCAAGCCGCTGAATCGAAGCAGGTCCATCAGGAGCTCCAAGTTACTCTCGCCGCCGCCGTGATAACTTACAAGGAATACACAGATTGCAAGCGCCAGGAAGGTCCAACTTACAGGCCAGGTGATCTAGTCATGGTCAATGCTTGCAATATGAAACTTAAAGTTCCATGTTGTAAATTGGGTCCCAAGCAAGTTGGCCCCTTCAAGATGGAACATCAGATTGGTCCCTCTGCCTATCGGCTGGATTTACCTCCTGCTTTCAAGATTTTCCACACCTTCCATGAATGTCTCCTTACTCCCTTCAAAGGAACAGAGATCCCCTCTTCCCAACCCATTCTTGTGGAAGAAGAACCTGAGTACAAGTTAAATTGTATTCTAGCTTCCCACAAGAATTGTCGCTGTTTGGAATATTTGGTATCTTGGAAAGGTTATCCTGATTCTGAAAACTCCTGGGTTCCCCACTACAATTGTTCAAATTCCTCTGATCTGATCCACGAGTTCTACAAGCGCAATCCCACTGCTATTGGACACCCTGAACTTACCCTTGCCGCAATGAAACTCCCACCTGCCCATAAGAATTTCTCTTTATCCCATCTCCCAGATGGTGGTATTGTGCCCAGGGCTAAAGCAGAGGGTAATGTCACAGTAAGTTCCATAATGCCGGGTATTGTCTGTCCAAGTAAGAAGGCACGGAAAGCCGGAAAACCTGTATTAAAATTGACCAAGTTAACAGATTTAAACCAAACAGTCAATTGAAAATGGGTCACAGCTGCTCCAGTATGCCAGCTCCCCCTTGTAAACTGACATTGATAAATCAACATAATATGAGGGTCACCTGATATAAGCTCATTAATCAGCATGGTTGTCAGAAACTGGTCACACAAGGGTTCTTTGCAACCTGGACTAGATACTTACTTGAAGATGCCAAAGAAATAGGAGATCAAGACTCAGGTGGTATTGCTTAGTCAATTTTTCTGATATATATTGAATAATTTTCCCTGTTTCAACTCTAAGAGTTGAGTCCTCCTAAATTTACTCAATAAAAATCAATTATCCCAAGTTCTAATTTTAAATTTTAAAAATGCATCCTGTGCTCAGGTTATTGTGGTATATCCTGTACAATCTGATTCTAAACAGAATCATTTCAGGAAGATGGGGCCCGGCATTGGGAACTTTGTTGTCAGCGCTGCAAAATGTTAATTTCATGCCAGCCAATTTTGTAGCTCCTCCCTCCATTCCTGAAGATGAAAATTGGGTCACTTCTCAATGCCCAGAATTCTACGCTGAAGATGCATTGATGCTTTCCCAAGTCATTTATCTTGGTTTACTCTGGTTAGGATTGATTGTTCTACTTAATCCTGGAGTTACAATTGGAAAATTCACAAAAAAATATCTGAAGCCGCGTTGGTGGTTAATCATCAATTCTATGTGGATTTGGGTGGTTATTCCCCATTATTTAGAAATGGCATCATATTATCCAGTTTTTTTATCACACCTGTAGGGCGCTGTACTTCCATTGACAATTGCTAAAAGGCCACTGTAGAAGCAAACAACCAAGCCACAATGAGCTTGTGCAGATTCAATGATGCACCCCCTCAACTGTAAAGTCACTCCTCCTTTAGCTTTGGATAGAACAATCTTCCCACGTCTCACAAAAAAATCTGCTCAGAAGCCAGCCAAGCCCCTTAATTCCCTTGAGGATTTAGCCCACACAATTGATGAGAGATTTGTGTTGGCATACCCTTCCCAGGTGGCAAATAGTCATGTTTTGAACTCTCTTCCCACTTGAGAGGAATCTCTGATTAATTTGGACTACTTTTTTGGCTTGGGCTCACCCGCATTTAAAACTAATTAAGTCCAAACAATCTGGTCGCACTTCAGCAACTTCAACAAAATCCATTTCAACTGAAATTAATGGCATCCAGAAGTGTATTTTAGGAACTAGTCAATCAGAGGTTGGGTTGGAAATTGATGAGAAACCATCCAAGCTCCCTGAAATTACTGGCAAAGTTTCTATCTCACCCAATCAAATGACTGGCTGAGGTCAGCTGACCTTCAAATTTGAATTGGTTTTCCATAAAGCAAGACAGGGGACTTTTGGTCCCCCGCTTGCTCATCTTATCAAATTAAAGTTTATACTGTTAAAAAAACCTGATCATTTGGACACTTGGGCTTTTTTCTTGGCCCTTTATTGTTTTCTGGCTTTGTTAGTATTTGCTTCATCATTCCTTACCTTTGCAACCTTTCCCTGGTTCTTGGTGTTGCTTTCAAAGTACCTATAGTTAAAGTTAGTATTAACAGACCCACTTACCTCTTCTGCTTTCAAAAACCTAGTTCAAATTTAAAAATTAGTATTATAGACCCTATATTTACTTACTTTAAGTTTGATTTTGTTTTCTATTTGCTTTGTTGTTGCCTTTGCTTCATATATGTGAGAGAGGGAGGCTAAACTAACTAAGTTTGGCTCCCATCCCGGCAAGACAAACCACCAGGATGCCGCCCGGTGAAGTACTGGGATAGCCACTCAGAGAGGGGACCAAAGGGAGGACACAGGGATAGCTGAGGGAAGTACACATTCAACCCCATCAGCACTAGCCCAGTGAGCAACCAGGGCGTACAAGTGGGGATGACAGGCAGCTTCACAGGTGCTTAGAGAGGTACTGAGCTGTTCACCTCCAAGCTGGGAAGGGCAGACACCAGCACCCCCTCCAATGTGGGAGCAGGCACAGGGTGGTCAATAGTATGGAGGTCTAAGTTGTCATAAGTTAAACTTTTGACTACAGCCTCCCCAGAGGTGAAGAGTTCAGCGGGAAGGTGCAAAAGACTATAGGGATTGTCTCCCGCAACACAAGCAGAAGAAGAGAGACGGGCCCATAGGTCTGGAGAAGTAGTTCAAAGGAGGTGCAAAAAGGGACCCAGAGAAAACAACACAAATTTCAAGACAGGGATGATCATAATTGTGTTCTCCAAGAAATTTGGAATCCAGGAGTACAACTTTTAGATCTCCAGGTGATAGAAAATTGGTGGAGGAAGGCAGCCGTAAAGAAACCAAGAGTGGGACAAGAGAGAACACTTGGGGGCCTTGGCAACAATATTGGATAGCGCAGGTGAGTGTAGAGGCAAGAGCAGGTTCAAAATCAGGTAAATCAAAGAAAGAAACTTGAAATAATAATATAATTTATTAGAGCTTTTAAATTGAAATTTCAAGTTCAAACTGTAGATTTGAAAGCGTAAGCAAAAGACACAACAATTAAGTGTTAACTCTTTACTTAAAGACTTTGAAGAGGCCGCCAGGTTTAAAAAGGGAGCTGTATAAAGGTAAGATTTGAAAGGGGACAATGACTAACACTTTAGATTGAGTATAAGAGAACTCTAAGTGAAGGTCAATCAGTTAAGGACTAAATTTAATTTTTAAAACTGTTAAGTTTATTTAAGTTGAGAATGGACAAGCAGGGAACTCCAAGTCCCCTGGCATTGTAAAAAAGGGGGTGAGCTGCCAGGAAAATATCACATGGCCACAAATGGGGCCTCTAATTGACTGAGGGAGAAATTTTGCTAGCCAAGACCAGGGGTGTTAGAGATTTCCAAAGTATTTCTGCGGCTCCACCTGATTGGCTGGAAGGCATCCCCAACATTTCAGATTCATTTGACTTTCTGGGTATGAATGTGGCATTTTTTGATTGGGTGTTTCTGATTGTTTTTAAAAGTGGGCGACGTCATGCCAACAAATAGTCCAAATTGATCAGTGTTTCTTCCCAGGCCGGAACAGCCAAAGCCAGAGGGTCTGCAGGGTAGGCCAGAACAAATCTCTCATCCAAAGTATGAGCTAAATCTCCTAGATAATTAAGTGGCTTGGCTGTGATTTTTGGGCCTTTTTTGATGCGGCGGGGAAAAACGTTTCAATCCAAGGCCAAAGGTGACAGTGGATTTACAATATACACTTTAAACAGCACCTCCTGCTCTTTGTTCAAAGTGTATAGCCTGTGGTTGTTGTATGTTTCAGTTTGAAATACTTCTAACAGATCCCTGCTGCAAGAGCGCTCTCAGATATCCAGTTTCTGTTTCAAAAAGCTGCAAAACTTTAAATTTTGGTTTTCCTTCTGTTTTCAAATGCTGGCCTCTTTAGTGAATTTTGTAGCCTTTACCCTGGCACCTGTCTTGGTGATGATATGGACTACTTCTCCAGATCTTTGGAGTTGTATTTCATATTTCTTTCACCAGGTGGAAAGTGACTCTACCCAATTTATGCACATGTTTGAGGATCTCCCTAGACGCGCCCAGGATATTTTGGCTACCAGTGAGAATGTCATGAGAAGTCTCACTTGTGACAATTTTGAGCTGTCTGCCCTTGACCCGGTCCCCTCAATGTCCCCAAGCTTGGCTTCCCCAAAGTCTCTTCCCTCTGAGAACCCAGTTGCCCAGGTCCAAGAAGAAGGTTCAGGTATCCAAGAGCCCGCGCCCAAGCACGCTTTGTGGTTGCTTGGTGGGATGATTCTGATGGGCTTGGATTCCTACTCCCTCCAATTATCTGCCGCGTCCTCCTTGTGGACGCCACTTCAAGTGGCCATCCCATTATTGCACTGGATGGTATCCTGGTAGATCCTTCCCCGGTATGGGAGCCAAACTTATTTAGTTTAGCCCCCCTCTCTCACATCAACCCTGTCCCACGCCTGGTAGCGCAAACAACCAAATAAGTTGCTGTTAATCTTGTCAGCAGGAAAATGGGGTCAAGCGTCCCCGCAAGGGGGGGCTTCAGTTGGCCCAGATTGAGGACTCAGGAAAAGCCTGGGGGTTGTAGACATAATAGACTCTGAAAACCCGCTTGACTCATACTCCTGATATCTTCTTTTTAAAAATCCCTGTGACTACAGTGTGCACAAGGTGGAGGCCCTATACGTGTTCCAAGTACACAGTGATGACCTGCTCTCCAAGCCAGTTGTTCATCAAATAAAATTACTCACTTAGCCTCTCCCTTTTTATTCTGTGGAAACACTCACAGGCTCTGGTAGATACTGGGACTGATCACACCATGATCAACCAAGAATTTGCAGATTCCCAACAGTTAGACCAAGTTCCCAGCTGCTTCAAGGCAGTACATGTGGCCAACTCCTGCAGAGTAGCCATCACCCACAAGACTGTCCCCCTCTCAGTAAGAATGGGAAATATCCAGGTTAGGCTCTCTGGCCCCATAATGGCTGGGCTCAGCCACAATGTCATTGTCAGGCTTGAATGGCTCCGTCATAACTACCCCTACATTAATTGGGACACCTCATTAATTATTCTCAATAGAAACGGGGTAGGTTTTCAAATCTACCCAGTTGAAATGAACAAATTACTTCACAACACAGTGTTTGTACGTCTCACAGAGGCTGGTGCTTACTATTTCAAGAGGGGAAGCTTGACTTCAACCAGTGTTCAGTTGAGGTCATTTGCCCTGAACCTGCCCCCTCTCCCGCTTTAGACAAAACACCTCCATCAGCCCTTGTAGTGCTCCTCAAGGAGTTCAAGGACGTTTTCAGAAAAACACTGGATCAACTACCTCCCTCTTGAAAGATAAAGTATGTTGTGCAAATTCAAAGGTAATATCAAAAGCACATCCTCTTTACCATCTAACACCCAAGGAGGACAAAACTCTTTACCAGCACCTTGTGGACACCCTAGACAAGGGTTTCATCCGCCTGTCATTATCACTGTACAGAGCTATAGTTTTCTTCATAGCCAAGAAGGACGGGTCCCTCCATCTAGTTACTGATTACTGCCCTTAAAAAAGTCACAGTTAAAAACAAGTATCCCATGTCATTTATTGACAACCTGTTTGAAACACTTGCAGGTGAAAAGATTTTTAGCAAGAATAATCTCACTGCAGGGTACAATCAGATCTGAATTGCGCCAAGAGATGAGACAAAGACAGCCTTTTGCATGCGCTATGGATTTTTTGATTATCAGGTCATGAACTTTGGTATGATCAACACTCCCTTCACTTTTTCCATGCTGATAAATAAGGCGTTTGAAGACCTGATTGGTAAGTGTGCTGTTGTGTATCTTGATGATATCATTGTGTTAAGTCAGGACCAAACTGCACACCTCCAACATCTTTGTGCCATACTCAACACTCTCTGAAAGCACCAGCTGAAAGCAAAACCCTCCAAATACAAGTTTATTTAAAAGGAACCATTATTCTTAGGTCACACCATATTGGTTGATGATGTAGATTTATGCCTCCCCCTTGGGCCTCTACTTCAATCCTCATCAAATGCTTGGGGATCTCTGCCAAATTCTGCCTGTATATTTATCCAAAGATTTACTGAAGAAAAACAAGAAAGGTCCTCACACTATTGCTTTCAGAATCAGTTTGAAGATGTCCCCACCTAACCCAGCCAAGAGACACCTCTGGTTAAATATCATGTGCAATAGCAGCCAGGAAAAGTGGTAGCTACATCCAAGGCAGGTTCTGAAATTTTAGTTGAGTCAGTTTTCCCTTCAATTTTGACATTTGAATTTGTCCAGATTTACCTACCTCAAGAAATGTATCCATATTCCCTTGTATCATTGATCAATTAGCTTTGACATTCAACTTCACACTCAAATTCAATCCTTTCCCTTTAAATAAATGAAAGAGTTATAAAAGACCTTGCTTCATCATTATCTAACCCAAGAAAGTTAAAAGTTGTTAGTTTAATTTGGCCTTCTGGTTTTGCCTGTTGCTTTTGGTGTTCAGATTAGTTCCTTCCCTCCTTTGATCTCCCCGGTTTTTTTGGCAGCAACCTTTTGGTTGTTGCTGAAACCACAATTTTATTGTGATTGAGAGCTTGGTTTTATTTCCTACTAACCTGCTCCCCAATTCTCACAGATGAGATCAAACCAGACATAGACAAGGTGAACACCATAACTAACATGCTACTCACACTAATGTAAATATTGCAACCAAACTAATTATAGTTCAGTATTTGGATTGGGGAAAACAGTCTAAAAGGAAAGGAAAGTGAATAATAATAAGATAATAACTTTATTTTGAAGCAGCATTTAATATAATGTAAAAGAAAGTCACAAATCCACAAGGGCTGGCATTGTGGCAGAATTGAGATATGATGTGAGTGGTAAATAAATAATTGTGGGATTTTTGTATGGAATTGGCCTTGCTTTTAGTTGGGAGATATTACCCATATTTAATCATTGGTGGCATGATACTCCTTATTGTTAGATACAATATGAGATGGCTCTGTGAGCTACCATGTGTGTTTTAAGATACATTAGAAGACAAGGTGTTGACTTTGATTGCAACACCCTCTTTGCCCTCTATTTTTTGTGCTTGCTTGGAATCAAAATTTATATGAGATCCAAGAAGTTGTGTACAAAACCTTTCTGGGCAAGTATAGTGTGATAGGGGAGCAAAAAGTTGTGATGAATCTTTTTTCTGTTTCCTTGGATATCTTCAAGTTGATAGATGTGATTTTTGTAGAAATCTTGATCTTAAAGTGAGAAAGATGGTTGAGTTCAAGTTTGAAAGTATGGGGTTCAAGGCATAGACTGGATCAACTATGTAATAACAGGCTTTCAGATGATTGATTACTTTCTGAATCTATTCTTTCTTAATTTTACAGGCCTTGGCCCACCATTGAACTTGGAAAGAAGTAAAAGTGAGGGGTGGTTTGATTGGAACTGTAGATTCTAATTTGCCCTGGTATACCCTGATCACACTGGTAGGGTACAAAAGACTAAAGCACTGGGACTGAACCATGTACAACGGTTGATTATGGCACATATAATGATTAGGATGATTGACAAATATTCTGTAAAAGTAGTATTTGGGTGTTCCTGATACATATCGGCAATTATTTAAACTAGAAATTCATTCAGCTGCTTCATTTTTCCATTAGCTTGTGGGTGATATGGGGCTGTAACCACACATTATAAGGTGTTCTTTACCCATTTTGCCTTCATGGTGCCACTCAAAAGTTCCAATATGCCATCTATGATGAGTTTTTTGGGGTGGCCAAACTTTATCACAATCTCCTTGTCAATTAAGCAGGTGATGATTGTGGAAATGTGATTGGTGATTGTCAGGAATTCACTTCAGTGCATTCCTGTCAACCACAATGAGGTGACACCAAATTTAGATAGCAATTGTAATCTTTGACCAATTGAACTTCCTAAAGATGATGAATTAATTAGTATGTCAAGGGTCTGGATGTATGAGTATTCCGGCTATTGCCATCACACCTAACATCCAGTCATTGCCCAATTTGGTGCCTTTCCAATATACTGTTTGACATACCAGAAATGGCAACAAACCAATATCACATGACTGTCCAGGTATCCAACAACTCAAACCCATCCAGCACATGACCAGCCCCTGGGTTTGGTCCAACTAATATCCCCGCCACAGCTAAATCTATGTAAGTCTAAAGTATCATCCAATAAAACATACTTCTTCTCCTCCTACTTTTATATTCAAAGCTTCCCCAAAAGGCGCTCCTTATCACTGGTAGCACTACAGTTTTTGACCACGCCAATGAAAGAGAAAATGACTGAACAGAACCTGCCCACCTTTGCCCATGTACTCAACCAGGCCACATCCCAGGAGACCTGGAAAATGTACTTCCGCGCCCACAACATTGACAAAGATATTCCTAGTGGATGCACTGTATTCAAAGGTCTGGTCATGCCCAAAGCATGCACCAAGATAATTCAATACAGTTGCTCTCTTCAATCACAAACAAACGCACAACCACCTATCACAGGTGAAGTTACCAACACCAAATACATTGGTATTGACAAGTTCTTTGGTAAAAACAAAGAAAATATCATCAAATGGCTAGACCACACAGCCGCTAAACTCTGCGCCAGCCGCATCCCTCATGAGAAATGGGTCCAGGAAGCCAGCAAGCGCCTATACTAGGCCGCAGCTAACTGGTTTGCCACTTGAGTTGTCTCACAAACCAACAACCAGATTGACAACTGGGAAGAGTTCAAAGCCAACATCACCCACAATTTCTGTGTCACCAAATCTCTTCAAGATATTGCAATGCAGCTCAATGACCTTCCTCAAAAAACACTATTGCAGCCTACGCCAACAAATTTGAAGAATTACATCCAAAATCCAAAACCCAGTGCAAGCTGAAAACGTACATGCCAGAGCATCATCCATCAATAGAATGAAACCCTCTGTCACTGCCCTCATCTGCCCAGAAGCAAACACCTCCATGCCCACGCTCATTGCTGAAGCCAAGCGCGCTGAAAAACGCGCCAATATGGAATATGCTGCACACAACGGCACTGGTAGAAAAAACGCCAATGGCAATAAACGCCAAAATACCAACCATAACACTGGCAACTCCAATTGTAACAACAGCAATTGTAGCCAAAGCGCAAACAGCTCCTGTCCCAAGAAAGAGGACACTGCCAAAGTTAACAACACTGAAGTAGCAACCCACTACAAATCTGACCCCACATTCTCTGACCTCAAAGGTCTCAAAACAGAGGAACAGGGAAAAGAGGAGGGTGAACAGGCTTAAGTGCCCCTGTCTCCCCCCAACATGACAAGAAGAAGTACCAAGGCACAAACTTTGCTGCTTGCATCCCCCATGTCCCGCAATCCTCCATTTTTATGAACGTAAAAATTAAAGATTGCTCATAACTTCTTGTCTATCCATGCACTTACAAATTATATACACATAAAATTTTATTTGACTCTGGTGCACAACACACTATGGTTAGCAAACCTTTTGTAACCAAGTACAAATACCAGTTGTCAAATCCAATTTCAAATACACCAGAATGGCAGACAAATCAAAAGTTCTACTCAAAGGAGAAACAACTCCCTTCAGAACTGACCTCCAAGGCATACAAACATCCATCAAAGGACTTGTCATGAACAACATAAGCTACAACATTGTAGCAGGCATAGACTGGTTCACCTGAGTGAATCCCAGTGTATGTTGGAAAACAAAAACCATGACAATAAAACGCAATGGAGTCAATTTCAAAATTCTCAAAGAACCCAACAACCTGATTCTAAGAGATACAGTATTTGTCCAAGTCATAAATCAAGATGACTCTGAACATCTAACCAAAGACATTATCCTCTACATAATGAGGTGCTCCAAATTTAATAATATACAAACACAAAAAATCCAATGCCCAGAACTTGCGGCACTCCTAAATGAATACACTCATGTATTCAAAGAAGAACTCACAGAGTTACCCCCCAAACAAGAGGTCAAACATGGCATTGACTTATGTAAAACCATGCCCAAACCTGCACCCCTCTACAGACTCTCCCCCATGGAGACCTAAACACTTAAAGCCCATATCAAGGACAACCTAGCCAAAGGATTCATTCGCCCGTCTGAATCCCCATGGGGGGCAGCAGTATTCTTTGTAAAGAAAAAAGGATCTCTTTGCTTATTTACTGACTACAGAGCACTAAACGCAAGTACAGTAAAGAATAAACACCCACTTCCCCTCATTGAAGAAGTATTTGCAAGGCTCTCCGGAGCAAAATTTTTCTCAAAAATTGACCTCACATCTGGTTACAACCAAGTTGAAGTCAAAGAGAAAGACATACCAAAGACTGTGTTCTGCACACAATTTGGGTTGTTTGAATGTAAAGTAATGAACTTTGGGATGACCAATGCTCCCGTGACGTTTGTCATCATGATGAACCAAGTGCTAAACAGCCTCTCAAACACATTATGTTACCTTGACGACATCATCATATTTTCAAAAACAAAAGAGGAACACCTCACGCATGTCCGCAAGACACTCAATGGACTTGCAAAGCACAAACTATACACTAAGCCTAGTAAGTGCCAATTTATGGAAATGGAACTCTTGTTCTTGGGCCACATTGTCTCTGACAGTGGTATCAAAGCAGATCCAGACAAAATAAAAGACATAAATAGCATGCAACGCCCCACCTCCGTGAAACAAGTTAGATGCTTTCTTGGTATGGTAGCTTACCTAAGGAAATACATCAAAGACTGCGGAAAGCTCACCGCACCAATCAATGACCTAACCAAAGGTAATGCCAAAAAGAAATTCATCTGGACTCCAGAATGTGATAAGCATTTCCAGCTATTAAAACAAGCTTTGATTGAAGCATCTATCTTACAATACCCTAATAACAACAGGTGCTACAAGCTTGAGTCAGATGCTAGTGACACCGCCATTGGCGCAGTCCTACACATCTGCCAGCCAGGGCAGCATGACTTCCTGCCAGTATGTTACAAAAGCAGAAAACTAACAAACACTGAGCAGAGATACCCAATACATGATAAAGAATTGCTAGCAATATACCACACATGCAAGAAATGGAGATGTTACCTCAAAGGACACTTAAACGTCCAATTGCTAACCAACCACAAATCCTTAATCTATTTCAAAACTCAGAACACACTTGCGCGGCGCCAAGCCAAATGGATGTCCTTGCTGAAACAGCTTAATCTGGACATCTAGTACAAAAAGGGGACAGAGCTGGTCACAGCTGATGCTCTCTCTAGGCTATGCCAGCCAAGAGAGGATCACCCTGACCACCTGGACCCTGACTGTCCAAACCTATATAATACTGAGTACAAAACCAAAGGAAAAGACCCCTCAACACACCAACTAACTCACAATACATTAGTAAGAAACAAAAAATATTTCCATGTATCAAATGGCACTGTATACTAAATCATTAATAACAAACATGTCCCTTAAATCCCACTTGCACAAAGAGTTGACACCATATTAAGACATTGCCGCCTACTAGGACATACAAAGGCTAACAACCTATACCTCACATTAAAAGAGATAGTATGGTGGCCCAATCTTAAAAAAGATATAATGATGTTCTAAAAAAGTGTACAGTATGTGAAAAATATGCCAGCACCAAGGCACCACAGCCAACAGTTAACCCAGTACCTGACCCTGAACCATTAAGGTTTGGGGACTGGACGTAGTGGGACCCTTCCCAGAAACCAAAACAAATCAACGGTTTTCTAATTGTAGCCATCAACTTTGCCACATGTTGGACCATCTTCTGGGCAACAAAAGATCACAAGGCGGAAACAATAAATTGATTCATCAATAAAGCAATCATAGCAGACTATGGCACTCCAGACTACATCATAACAGATGGAGCAAAGGAGCTAACAGGCCACATAGTAAACAACAATCTAAAAACAAAAAACATCAAACACTCCACAACCTCGCCCTACAGTCCACAGGCCAACAGCAGAGTTAAACGCCTCAACAGCAGCCTTATCAGAACCCTGGAGAAAATAATGGATGGCAAATCCAAAGACACATGGTTGCTATACGTAAAACATTCATTACTAGTATCACAGGTTTTTACCAATCAAGGGACAGGCTACTCACTGTTTGAACTAACATACTGGTACAAGACAGAAATAGTCACCCACAATAACCAGCCATATGTAAAGATCCCCCCAGGGAAACCTCCCACAGTAGAATAGAAACCAGCTCTACAACACATACACCTCAAAGCCAAACTGGCTGAAATAAAGAGACTCAAAGCTCAAAAAGTAACCTCAACAGAGGACCCACTCCCCATCAACTCCCCCATCTGGGTCCTAGCCGGGAACAGAAAGAAACTAGACTCAGTACACAGGGGACCAGGAAGAATCATCATATACCAACCAGACAGGAACACTTACCTGGTTAAGTTCCAGGGTGCCAAAGAACCCATTACCAAAAAGTACCACAGATCTTGCCTCCGCCCTAGCAAAGGAGAACAATTGACCCAGTTGGTGCCCACTAGTAAACAACTCCAGGAACATCAGGCAGCAGCTGTCAAGACAAAGCCCCCTCCTGATGTACCTGAGTAACCCCTTAAGGGAGGGGTGTGTTGAGGGTCTGGATGTAAGAGTATTCCGGCTATTGCCATCACACCTAACATCCAGTCATTGCCCAATTTGGTGCCTTTCCAATATACCATTTGACATATTGGAAATGGCAACAAACCAATATCACATGACTTTCCAGGTATCCAACAACTTGAACCCATCCAGCACATGACCAGCCCCTGGGTTTAGTCCAACTAATATCCTGCCACAGCTAAATCTATATAAGTCTAAAGTATCATCTAATAAAACACACTTCTTCTCCTCCTACTTTTATATTTGAAGCTTCCCCAAAAGGCGCTCCTTATTAAGTAGAATGTGTTCAAAATTACCTCTGCTTGATATGGCAGTTAAGATAATCCAGGGACAGGGATCAAACCCACACCTTCTCAGGACTTAGTTGCTCTCCTAGAAGGTGATGTTAATTCTAAATTTGAGCCCAACCAATTGTTACCTGTTAAATTAGGCTTTAACCAATCAAACAAAGCCAGATCAACTTCAAACTGGGGCTTAAGTACTAAAGGTGATGTCCTCAAAGGAATTGACACTGTTAACTTAATTTCTGGTTGCAAAAACTCTGGTTCTGTTGTATCTCCTTCTCCAGTTTTCCAGCCATAAGGTGGGGGAAATCAAGAGCTTCTCCAGTGCTTGGCCTTCTTGGTAGACAGATAATCTGGGGCCATATTGCTATATGTTTTTGAAATCACAATTACAATGACTTTAATTTAAAAACTCTGGTCTTAAGTTCCAGTTGCCCCCAAATTCCCCAGGTCCATCTCCAAATTTCCTGATCCCCTTTAATTTTGCTACCAACTATTTTTATGCTATCATGCTATAAAAAGCTGGTAAGCTATATTTTAAGATTTGTTCAATCAATAAACTTGACATTCACCCCAAGTGAATTACTGTCTATTTTAGCTTGACTTAAACCTCTTTTAATCCTAACCATGAGATTACCCAAGACTTCTATTATGGAGTCTCTTGGGTATAAATGGATTTACTGAATGATCTTGTTGCAGGCTGTACTGGCCAGTATTTTGTTAGGTTTGTGTGCAGACTATGGCACTTCTCCCAAAGATCAATTCTTGGATAGCTCCTGGTGCAGGGTAATACCAGGAGTATGGTTTACAGCTACCCCCTTGTTCCATAACCCACCTTGGAAAGAAGAGCCTCAGAACTACCAGTCTGTACACAAAACTGCAGAACCAAAGATCTTTTTGCCCATTGGCCTCTGCCTTTCTCTTGTGCTACTCATAGGTGTATTTCTTCTTAGGTCAAATCAACCCGCTGTTAGGCCAGTATTGCTTAGTTGAAGAATTATTTCACCTCATTATGGTGTCCTTGACCATAGGTTCACTGGTAACTGGTCTAAATCCCTCTGCAATCATTCATCACCTTGGAAGTAATCTTCCAAATGGGTGGGTGCCTGACAGTGATTGTCCAATCTACAAACCAACAATTGAAGTGGTTGATGGCAGTGACAATTTAATCTTTTCCTAACTTATTCTCTGGCAGGGATCCTATAATGTCAAGAGCCCATTATTTGAAGGGTTCAATGTCTTCAATGGGTAAGACTGGCTTTGAAAGAGCAGGTTTGGGTGTATTATTTTCACACACACATTTCCCAAGGAGGTCCAAGATGTCTTGGTGTATGCATGGTCACTAAATCTTGTGTTTCATGATTTTGAACAGGTTACATCCCCAGATGCAACCTAATGTCAAACTGCAGGCTTGACCCATCAGCAAGGTTCCAACCAAGCGGGTTTGTGACCCGCAATCCAATTACCCGGTCACTTGAAGCCAGACTAGGAAGTTGACTCAAATTACCAAATCCATCAACATGAACAGATAATGATCCTTCACGGTGGATACCTCAATTTGGCGCTTGACTCATTAGCAGGATCAAGCCACCCCCTTCTGCCATCCAACCATGTGATCACCAATCATGTTCCTGTTATCCATTGATTCACAATAGCTATATAATCACTATCTCACAATAAAGATTATCATCTATCCTCTAAATATCTTTCCCCTTGTAGCTCTGCTAAAACAGCACAGTTACAACATTGTAGCACAGGTAGGCTCTCCATCCTACCTTATCTTGAAAAATTCCACCTGTTGCCCGCACACGCCACAGCCAACAAATCCTTGACAGAATTATGTCTGGCCTCCCGCCCAACTGGATGCTGTATACTCCTGGTACCAAGATACCTGATGGTTTTGTCCTGTACCAGAATATGGTGATCCCGCTGCCTGCCTTCAATGCCATGTCTGCACAAGGTTTCTTTCAGCCTCCCATATCCATGCCGCAACCAACTGACAAGAATGCCATGCCCGCCTATGTTGCACAAAGTCTTCACAGCGCTGCCTTGGAACTCTTTGCGGGGGCCAACAACAACAATGCTGCCACATGGATCCAGTCTGCCCAAAGCAAGTTGGCTCAGATGGAGTGCCCACAGCAATTTTGGATTGCAGAGAAATCCATTTGCCTGACTCATGACGCTGGCACCTGATGTGACAAGTGGTACAAGGAGCACACAGACAAGAACTGGGATACCTTCAAACAGGACTTCTTGGCTAGGTTTGTGCTCAAGGATACAGTGCTCATGATCATACACCAAGTGAAGAACCTGACTCAGACAGGCACTGTAAAGGAACTCACCCGCGCTTACAAGGAACTCCATCTCTGCGCCCCATCCGACATGGCCTTTGACACCCCAGCAACACACCTCATGTACTATGACACTCTCAAGTCGCACATGATGAAACATGTGAACCTGGACCAAGTTACCAACCTGCAAAGCCTGTACTGTGAAGCAGAAAAAGCAGAACAAACCTCCAACGCTCTGCACAAGGCACAGACTGGGAAACAAGAGAGACCAAAGGACTCACATTCAAGTGGGCGCTCCTTGCAACCACCTCCTGGAGGTAATGCAACAACAACAACCACAAACCCACGGGTTTGAATGGGAATGGAAATGGAAATAACAGCCAATCAAATTGTACTCATTTCTGTGTCACCACCACCCAAGGCAACCAAGATGAGGGAAAAGCCCGGGGAGAGCACTAAGCAATCCAAGCTCTTCCCACGCAACTCCTGACTTGCCCAACAATGAATAACAACCCAAGGACGTGGACCAATGCCCAATGATCCAAGTGCCCTTGGGAGACCTGGTACTGTATACCATTGTCAGACATCCCAATAAATTGATGTCTTACCCTTTCTGCTTTTGCAGTTACACAGGCTCAGCACTATTGGACTTGGGCACAGATTGAACTTTAGTCAACAGCAGCTTTGTAGATAAATTCAAGCTGGCCACTAATTCTTTGCGGATTAAAAACATGGTCCTGGCTGATGAACATCACATTGCTGTGACAAAGGAAACTGCCCCCTTCTCTGTCATGCTTGAGAACCTCCACTCCACCATCCAAGGTCCTGTCATTGACTTCCCTAAGTTTGACATTGTACTGGGACTAGACTGGTTGCAGAGAAACAACCCCCACATGGACTGGGTGACCTCAGTGCTGACCATCAAGCGCAAAGGTGTCAACCACCAAATCTACCCAGACTCTGTAGACCAACTCCTACAAGACCACATCTTTGTACACATCACAGAGACCTTGGACAAGAAGGAAAACCTGAAAGCAATTGACTGGGACTCCTGCCAGTATGAAATCATACACTTCAAGGACCACCAGGATACCTCCACACCGCAAGACTGCGACATTGTGGCCCACCACCCAGAAATCTTTAAGGAGGCGTTACCTGGGCTACCCCCTGAGAAACATATCCAACACTCTATCCAACTCAAGGGGGCCGTGCCCAAGGCACGTCCCATCTATTGAATAACCCCAAATGAGGATGACACCCTGCGCGCCTATCTCAAGGAAGCACTGGAAAAAGGACTTATCTGCCCCTCACAGTCTCCCTTTGGGGCCTCCATATTCTTTGTGGCTAAGAAGGACGGTACCTTACGCCTGGTCACGGACTACCGCGCCTTGAACAAGGTCACTATCAAGAATTGTTACCCCTTACCACTAATTGACAATCTCTTTGACGCCTTGGGGGGAGCCTCTGTCTTCTCCAAGATTGATCTAACCGCGGGCTACAACCAAATCCTCATCAAGGAGGAAGACATCCCCAAGACAGCCTTCCACACTAAGTACGGCTCCTACAAATGTGTGGTACTCAACTTTGGCATGACTAATGCCTTGTCCACCTTTGTAACCTTCATGAACAAAGTGTTTGCGCCACACATAAGCAAAAACGCCCTTGTGTACCTGGACAATATTATTGTCTACAGCCCCTTGGTGGAACAGCATCACAAGTACCTGGAGGAAGTCTTTGCGGCCCTGGCACAAAACAAACTGCTAGCCAAGCCCTCTAAATGCCAGTTCTTCCTATAGAAACTACCCTTCTTGGGACACATAGTCTCAAAGGACGGCATCAAACCTGACAGTCAGAAGATACAAGCCATCTGCAAAATGCCACCCCCCAAGGAAAAGTCAGAACTACACACCTTCTTGGGAATGGTGGCCTATGTATGACGCTTCATACCCAACTGTGGCATCTTGAACGCCCCCTTGTCCGCCATAACAGGCGCCAAGTCCAAGTTTGTATGGACCCCTTAACATGACCTCTGTTTTAGACATCTCAAGGAAAAGCTCACAACAGCACCCATCTTACAATACCCCAAACAAGACAGAGAATACCAGATAGAAACTGAAGCTTCAGATGCATCCATTGGGGGAGTGCTACAAATCAAGAATAGTGATGGTGATTTCCTTCCCGTAGCCTACAAGTTGCGCAAACTGACAGATGGCAAGTGTTGATACCCAATCCACGACAAAGAACTGTTGGCCATTGTACACTGTCTAGTCAAATGGCGCTGTTACCTGGAACAGCAGGAAGAATTCAAAGAACTAGCCAATCATAATTTGCTCATCTATTTCAAGACACAGGCAAACTTGTTACGTTGCCAAGCGCGGTGGATGGAAGTCCTAGAAAGGTTTAACATGCTCATCCAATATAAGCCTGGGGCCAAACTTGCCATGGCAGACATCCTGTCCCGCCTGTATATCTGCGCTTCTAGGGGCAAAAATGGGCTCTACCCAGACTGGCCTCTCCTAGTGCTCTGTACAAAAGACAAAGGGTTCTCTGCAGGCACAACCAATATCATCAAAGAAACGGTCATCAAGACTAAGCACCTATTTGCTGATGTATAAGGGACTCTTCACAGAAAGACGTTGGATGGCACAACCATTCCCTACATTCCCACACATCAACAAGTCAATACCATTCTTTGCTACCACAGAGATCTTGGACACACTAAGAGCCAAAATCTATATGAATTCTTAAAACATAAAGCCTGGTGGCCAACCTTATACCGCAATGTCCAGGAAGTGCTAGAACAGTGCAAGGTCTGCAAGAAGTTTGCCAAAAGCAAAACCCCGCCTAAATTGGTACTCCCCATTCAAACCCAACTACTGTTCAAGTTATGGGCTCTGGACATTGTGGGCCCCATGCCAGGGAAACACAACAACAAAAAATACATCATCACAGCCATCAATTTTGCGACAAGGTGGCCAGTAGCCCAAGCGGTGAAAACACACACCAGTAACAACGTCTGACAATTCATTAGCAAAGAGATAATAAGTAAGTTTGGAAAGCCAGAACTCCTGATAACCAATGGGGGCAAAGAGTTGACCTCCAAAAACACCAACATGTATCTTGCCAAAAATGGATTCAAACACACTGTCACAATACCATACCATCCACAGGCCAATGGACGCATAGAGCAGCTTAATGGTAGCCTTGTGCAAGCCCTAGCCAAACTCACTGCCGGGAGACCTGAAGACTGGTATAAGCAGCTACCAACTGCATTACTTGTGTGCCAAACCCAAGTGAACAGATCCACCAGAAAAAGCCTGTTTGAATTGGTATACGGCACACAGCCTATTATCATTCAAGTATTGACATGACCCAAACTGGAAATTCCAAGTCAAGTCCCCCCTTGCTCTGATCCTCAAGTAATAGAGGCCAACAGCAAACAAGCGGCCAAAGAAAAGGAACACTTACAAAAGACCTTCATATCCATCTGCCAGAGACATG
Organism: Entomophthora muscae; assembly: GCA_014839935.2. Classification (NCBI taxonomy): domain Eukaryota; kingdom Fungi; phylum Entomophthoromycota; class Entomophthoromycetes; order Entomophthorales; family Entomophthoraceae; genus Entomophthora; species Entomophthora muscae. The sequence continues at coordinate 91,393 of QTSX02001595.1, forward strand.
AAGTTGGGGACAAAGTCTGGGTCATGAATGTTGAAAAAAGCAAACTACAACCTGAAAAAGTAGGGCCAGCAATTATCCTAAAGGTAAACAACAATAACACTTACCTTGTGCAAGGGCTCGGGAAACGCAAGCAAGACAAGACATTACACCACAACCGCTTACGACCTTGCAAAGCAAGACAGAAACAACAAGAAACTTCCCTGCCTGCCACCAAACAACAACTGGTTCAATATGGCGCCCAGGCTCCTGACAACCTCCCTGATGACCTGCCTCCTGAGGAGGCTGATTTTCAGCCAGGGGTGTGTGTCAAAACCGCAGGCTCAACCCGCCAGCAAGGTTCCAACCAAGCAGGTTTGTGACCCGCAATCTGATTACCCGGTCACTCAAAGCCAGACTAGGAAGTTGACTCAAATTACCAAATCCATCAACATGAACAGACAATGATACTTCAAGGTGGATACCTCAATTTGGCGCTTGACTCATTTCCAGGATCAAGCCACCCCCCTTCACCATCCAGCTGTGTGATCAACACTATCATGTTCCTGTTACCCATGATTCACACCAACTATATAATCATTATCTCTCAATAAAGAATATTATCTAGTTTCTAAATTTTCTCCCTTGTAACTCTTCTAAATCAGCACAGTTACAACAAAAGTGCAGGATGGTATCTCCTTGTTGATTGGTGGAAATATATGACATCTTTTCTCCTGGCTCTACCCAACAACAGGCATTTCTAGAGTCTTTTTTAAACTGGATCTCATTATTTTTTTAGCTTTGAGATGGTTGCTGAGTTAAGAACTTCATATTGGGTAGCCTCAGGATGGAGGTAGAGCATAGACTAGTCTGGGTCTAGGCTGTTGTCCCCTGTAATAGAGGATATATACAGTCTGAGATTGCATCAGCTGTGGCTAACTCCTTCCCAGGCTTGTACTTCATGCAGAGTTGATAAGGATACAGACGTTCAACCCATCCTTCTTGACGCCTGGTCAGATGTGACTATGTGTTGAAGTATTGGAGGGACTTATGTTATGTGAGGACACAAGGGGGAAGGTGGTTCCTTCCAGGTAGCAACACCAATTCTCAACACAATGGATAATTTGCAGCTAATTCTTTATTGAGGATGGGATAGTGTTTTTTTATTTCAGTGAGCTTTCTGGACTTGTGGGCTACTAGGAGAAATACACCTTTGTCAGTTTCCATCCACAGCACACCCCCTATGGCCCGGTCTGAAGTGTAAGTTTTGATTTAATAATGGCAGTTCCTGTTAGGAAACTGAAGGACTGGTGCTGTGATGAGCTTCTGCTTGAGTTTTTTTTTGAAATTTTGGTCTTAAACTGGCTTTCCTTGAAACCTCTGTTTAGTGTTGAGTAACTCAATGAGGGGGCAATGTTCTCCCTGGAATTAGAAATGAAATTTTGTAAATATGTCATCATTCCCAGGAATATAGATGCTTGTCTAACATTGGTAGAAGGCAGCATGATGATTATTGCTTTGATTTTAGCTGGGTTTGTGGTTGATACCCTCAGCTGAAACTGTATGTCCCAAGAACAGCAGCTCTGACTGGAGCAAATAAAATTTGGATGGTTTGGCCTTCAACTGATGTTTAAAAAGGATGCTAAGGATGGCTCAGAGGTGTTGAATATGTGTCTACTGATCCTGTGTGAATAAAAGAATGTCACCTAGATACACAGTAACACAATTGCCAGCTAACTTCTCAAATGTCTCCTTACTGAGCATTAAAAAGTGAACAGTGTATTAGTCATACTGAAATTTGTGACTTGGCACTCAAACAACCCATAGTGTGTTTGAAGAAAAGAATTTTTATTATCTCTGGCAGAAATTTTGACCTGATTGTATCCTACAGCTGTAAGACCCACAATAAAAACCTGTGAGGGTCTACCTCTTTAACAAAGTAAAAGAAATAGTATTGTAGATATAACTTCAATGATAGCTTTATTTATAGTGTTCAGAGGTCAAGAAGGCAGAGGCAAAACATTATATCATGGATGACATAATTTTTAAGCATAATGTAGAATATTAGCTCATTTGTTGCAGGAGACCGGGTTAAACTCAATTTCACTTGTGATTGGGGTTCTCAATAAGTTGCTATTGCTTAAAGAAAGTTGTTGGGCTTGGCGAGACCTTTTGAATGGAAGTCCAAACATCAATTTCTGTTCCGTACTCAATGAGTTACACATGAATAAAAGCGGACATTCATGCATTAACCTATTCATGAAAAATGCATGAATGCCCATCTTTGAGTAAATTGCAATTTTACTGTTACCTGGCCCAGATATTGGATACTTCACAATTTCTATTGGCTAGGTAATTTGTGTCAGGAATAATCCTGACAACAGCAAGGACAATCTTAATAAAGACCTTAGCACCTGAAAGTGTATTAAATAAGTTGTTAATCAACAGGATTGTCACAAATGAAAATTTCCTTCTCATTATAAAGCAAAACATATTTGGGATCAAACCTGGGACCTCATACCCTACAATATGCCTACCCAAAGGGCCAGGCATCTGGCCACCTACATTTTTTGGAATTGAATATTAGGGTTATTTAATTAGGAGCCTGTCAGGGAACCAACCCTGGGTGTCTGGCCCATTGTTTTCTAGGATTGGGTGGGCTTTAGGCCTGGCAGGAAAATCCCACTAGAGGATCAGTGCCAAATTGAATAGATATGAAACAGATTTTCTTATCCAGGACCACATATCAGTATACAGGATTATAGTGTCTATCATCCTGAGAGGGTAATATAGACTACTAGGTGATTGCCATGTCCAAGGACAGAATTAAAGTTAAATTTAATAAATCAATTAAATATATTTTATTGTATTTTTAGGCTTAGATTACCTATCACATGTTTAATTAAAATTTTATTTAATTGCTTTATTAAAAAGTAATTTCAATTATATTTATTTAAATTTAAAATTAAAATTGTATATTCCAAGTATAAATAAAAACTAAACCTAAATAAGTGTAGTATCACTATTAAGTTTAGTAAAGCCAAACAAATTATTTTAAAATTTAGTAATTGATTTTTTAAATCCTTTTAAAATGTAGAGCTGATCTGCAGCTTTAAAATAAGCTATTGATCATCAAAATTGGCTTAGTATTCACTGAGATACATTGATTTTAGTTTTTTAGTGTGCATTAAAAGTAAATTTAGATAATACCAAATTGAGTCTGAGCCTTTGATTATGACATGAACACAATTCCAGCACTTAACTATATATCTCAGCATCTAGAGCAGCTAGTGCTATTATTTTTGGCACCATTTTGATCAGAATCATCTTAAAAATTGATCTATGTCCTCTAAATTTCATGAAAATCATTATATGGAAATATAATTTTATCATAGCCAGTTTACTCCACTGATGTTCTTTTGGGATGAAGCTATGAAAATCAAGGTTTAATCTGAAACAATATGCAGCCACTTGGATCAGCTGATGCATCCAAGTGGAATATTATATTATTTCACTTTGAAATAGATAGATTTGAAATTTCCAAGCCAACCATCATGTACTTAAACTAAAATCTATGTTTTTTTCAACTAAATGTTTTTAAAGCTGATCATGCTCTATTTTCATCTGTCAATTCAATCATCAGCAGAGTTTAAACATCCAATCATATAAAAGGATCTTAAACAATTGCTGCTTCCTTTCTAAATTTAATCCACCCATTCTAGAGTCAGGTAATATATACAAATAAGCCACTTTAATATAGTTGAATGGGGTTAGCCATTAATTTAACATTCAAGTAATCAAATAAAAATTTATTAAAGTTCCAGTGGCTCATATTTAAGTTCAACATGATTTAGACTACACTCCACTGAATTCAATCTATGTACTTTCAAAGATGTATGTAAGGGATTGAATGTAAGGATGAGCCAAATTGAACTTTTGGCTCAACAATTGACTTTTAAAATTAAATTAAAGAAAATTAAATTCAGTCAAACCCTTTACAGCTTGAGCCCACTCAAGGTGACATTACATCCATACAGGCAGACTTACTTTTATATATATTAATTATACACACTATTCAACTGTCTGTTTACAGATTTTTATTTCTTAATTAGTTGTTTTTGATTTTAAAAAGCCTATTTAGAATCACAAAATTAATATCATCTATTTCCCTATATTTTATGCATATTTAAACACTCAGAACAATGTTTTTATAATTTGTGTTTCAGATACTGTGTCTTATTTAGATAGCTATGTATCATTACTGCTTACATCTCATTTGCAGTAGTTTTCAAAGCTGTAGCATTAAGCAAAATCAACTCAGATTTAAACAAAATAAAAACCAATGAATTTATATTGATTAACAATAGATTTTGATTCACTTATACATTTTTTAAATCTGAGTTGATTTTTCTTGGTGCCACAGCTTTGAAAACCACTGTAAAACAACAGCTGAGCATTTTTTACTGGTTGAGTTGTTACAGTGTTTTGCTTTTGGATTGAGTTTTTATTCACCACGTGTCAGGATACCGCATCCTGGTTGGGGTTCTGTTTACCTCAGCAGGCAACTTGCTCTTTTGAGAGGAGGGAAGAGCCTATCATAGGAGGGGTGCTAACTTGACAAGATAAGATGCTGATTGGCCTACCAAGGCCCAAAGTCTAGTGGAGGGCACCATGGTGTCAACTAACCCACCCAAGGTAATGTATGCTATACCTGCATATTGACTGGCTGTGGGAGAAGACAGATCTGGGCTGAGAGCAGTCAATAAGGTTTAGGTGTTGGGGGTGCTTCTATATCTTTCTGATAGACAGGCAAATAATTGTACTTCTCACAGAATATGGCAGCTGGGTGCTCGTACCAAGCTTTCTTGTGATAGTGCCACAGGAGTGTAATTTTTGTCTGGAATAGATTTCCCAAAGAAAAAGAATGGGAACATGAAAGCAGCAAAACCCTTGAAAGCATAAGATGATTTAAATCTAGTCATTGACAAAAAATGGGTTAAATCTGCCCATGTTAATGGTGAAGGAATTAAACTGTATCTCCCTGAATTTTGTCCAAATAATTATGCATTAAAGATTACAAGATATCACTACCCAGTGGTGCTTAGCGGTCAACCAGCCAGTTGCCCAAAAATATTGAATTATGACGTCATTTACACTTTGGCAGAAGTCCCCAACCAAGAGGTGAAAATATTTCCAGCCAGCCAATCAGATCTGAGTTTGCCTCCCCCAGTTGAGTTATAGTCCCCCCATTTCCCCTATGAAATCTTGTTTTCAGATAGTTTTACCTACTCTCAATAAAGACATTCCCCAATACATGAAAGTTACCCTGGGGTCAAAAATACCCCATTCTCAGGCCATGACTGCCACCGTCTTGGCATGGTTGAGAAAAGTCTCTACACAGGATCAGCAGGTCTTGTACCCCTTATCTTGAAATCATTTCTTTTTGGTAGTCCATTTACATCTCCTGTTTTCTGTGCTGCTGATCATCTTCATTTCACATTTTGTTCCTTTTCTTTGTAGTTCTGTAGGTTTAAAGCTTCAGTGCACATCTTTGTTCTCAGTTCTGATTTTAGTCTGGGAAATTTATCCCCCAAAACTTTTATTTGAGCTCATACCTTATTTACACAACTCTAACAGATAGACTTTTTGTGGAGTTCTCTGTTGGTCCAGGCGGTCAAAGCAGAGAATATTATCCAAGGTAAACTCCTTGTACTCTGGCTTAAGTGAATAAGCAGAGAAATAAAGCAGGCCAAAGGATGCTCCAGGTGGACAATAAAACACGGGCCGAGTTTTGGGAACATACTCAGGAATGTGGGCCATCAGGCTGGGATTTTCTGTTGGAACAGTAGTCAAGTGGAAAACAACCAAGATTAAATAAGGAATAAAATTATAGAACCAAGGTCCCAATATCTTATTTATTTCAGAATAGCAATATCATTGTAACAAGACTTCACAGAGTTTAAATAACAAAATTCTAAGTTTAGATTAGTCATCACCTGATAGCTGAGTTGCTCAGTTTCTTCTGGCCTGAGAGTTCCAGGCCCATTCCAAACCTTCTGGCCCATCATTTCTTCTGTTGAAATGACCTCCATCTGAAAGTCTGAAGATAAAATCTTCATGGCTTTATCATTAATACTGGAGTTCCTGTCTTCATGGGTCATGAGACCTTCAGAAACTATAAGCTGGGTCAACTTTTGTCCCATGAACTGTGCATCTTCTGGAGTAACTTTGGGGTCACTACCTGGCTAGAGATCATATGGCTAGGTGGCCCAGACTTCTAGCCAATCATATAAATTCTCTTTAGACTTTGACTCTTCATGCTGAGTAGCAAACCCCTTTTTGGGCAGCCTATTAGCTATGACAGGGATGATACCATGTTGGTTCAGCGCTTTCAGCAATCTAGATTAGTCTGGATTAATCATCAGCCTATGATGCTCCTCCTCACTCTGTGAATTTGTGGCCAGGCAGGCCTGTGAATTCCCCTGATTAATCAGATTCAAATTACTACTTATTTTAGCTCTCTCATTGGCTAGCCGTAAAAAACACGGGCAGACAGCCCAAGGGTCCGCATGATCCCCACACCCATCAGAGCCAGGTCCCAAGTTTGATCCTCCTAGTTGGAGTTTACCCCTTTTTGGGGAGAAATTTCATTCATGACGCAATGCCTGAGTAGGGGTTTTCACCAATTTACATAGTAAACATATATACACCAAAGGACAACTTAAACCATTCTGTTTGGATTTATGTATTTTGTTCTATATCTTGAACAACTTTGCTTGTTTTTTGGTTGTTTGTTGCTGTGTTGAGCCATTTTGTCTATTAACGCCCAAAATCCTGTTGACAGAACATATATATTTACATTGATACTTGGAGTGTGTTTAAATACTGTAAATTCAGAACCTAAAGGTAAAAATGCGGGATTGTCAAATTCTTTTGAATGAACTCACCAACTTAATGGAGTAATTTTCATCCCATAAAAAATTACTTTTTTATATAAAATGATGAAAAATATTCCAGTAAGTTGGTGAGTTTACGCAAAAGAATTTGGCAATCCTGCATTTCTACCTTTAGGTTCTGAATCTACAGTACTAGCCCATTTCTGTTTGAATCTGGGTTATTTTTGCTTAGTGTCATAGCTTTGAAAACTACTGTATATTGCTAATTAATATAAATTCATTTGTATTTAATTTTGCTTTGAGATCAGTTGATTTAGCTCTCATCTGAGTGGATTTTGCTTAAGGCTGTATTAATTAAGTTTATTCTCACAACTGCAAAAACTACTGTACAAAAGCTAGTCATCTTCACCCAGAGAGTGGTTCAAATTATTTTGGTATCAATAAAAGAGACTGCAAGTAACAAAATAAATAAAAAAGTATATTAAAAGGGGAAATCCAAAGAGATCTTAGACTTTGGAAATGTGCAATGTCAGAAATTACGCCATTAATGCTATTTTGATATGTCCTTCAAATAGTGATAGGTGCAAAGATTTGGTTGGTTTTGCTTTTGACTTTGGAAATTCCTTGCCTTACTTAAATGGGTCAACATCAATATCCACCCATTTCGGAATAGCATACCTTCCCTCAACTAATCCTGGTATGATTTCAACCCAACATGACCCCCTCTGTCACTCTATCTACCTATTGAGTGATCATCAACCCTTGTCTACTATTTAAGTAGAATTACTTCTCCTAATAAAGACAATTTTATCCACATTTGTGTTAGCTTTTGTATTCTTCAAGCCTTTTTCATTCCTTTTTGCCAAAAGGAACTCCTCTTCTTGCATTCCAGGAAATTAAGGTATGTGCCCTTAATTTTTCCCTGAAGGCTAACTCAAGGCTAGCTTTATACCTCAAATCTTTTTTTATAAATATTTCCTATTGTGACCTTCTGGATGTTGTCCCCAGGAGCCAAACAAAATATTAAAGAAGGAAAAATAGCAATGTGTTGTTGTAACTGTGCTGTTTTAGCAGAGTTACAAAGGGGAAAATATTGGAAACTAGATAATTATCATTATTTGGAGATTGGTATTATATAGTTGCTGTGAATCATCTTAAGAAGAATATTGTCACGGCCCATACCAGAGTCCAACTGGACTCCCACAGAGGAGGCAGGCTGGGTCTGGAAGGCCATGTACACAATAGGCGTGATACGGACCAGATAATTGACAACAGTAGCAAAGGGGTGCCAACTCCCAGTATGGGGCACAACCTGGTTGGCCAGTCCCAATACTGTGATGTAGACAAACCACAACTTACTGAAGTCCTGGGTGGGAAATGCGTTAGGTAGAGGGAAACAGCAGGAATCTCCTTCATTTTAGGTGAAAGATCCAGGTGATGAGGGTGGTAATACTCCACGTCAAGGGTGCGGGGAGGACTGACAGAGGTAGCAGGAGTATAGCCAGGGGGATGTGGGTAGGCAAGATTGTATTGTGTGGTAGATTAATAAATAGATGCAAAGAGAATAATTAAATTGAAGCAAAAATAAACAATTCCTGCAATAAGATAATGATTTCTGGGCATAAACTTGCTTTATTAAGATGTCAACAGTGAGGAGGGCTTCTCCTCCTCACTATTTATACTTACTGGTAATTTTGAGACTTTTAGTGCCACCAGAGAACTGATGGCATCAACTGCAGTTAAACTTACAATTTTCACTGGAATTTGCATACTTGGACTAGGGGTGGGTGCTCATTGGTTGGTATAACATGAACCTTTCTTTAACTGTAGCATGCCAAGGTGCCACAGTTATTTATAGATCCCACAAGTAATTGAGCCCCCAATTGCGCAATCAAACAATTGCGCTCCCAATGTGCCATTTCCCAATAGTTGAGAGGCCCAAATTTGTTAATAGAATTGAAGCCAGGGATTCAAGGCTTGTGTATCTCTCAAATCCTGGGCCATTTGTTAGTCAAAAGGCAGGTTTTCTGGCTCTGGAAGATACTTGGCAGGGGTTCCCAAGCTGTGGGGTTTTTACCTCTAGGATGGCCAGCTGATTGTCCAGGGCTTTCTGGGCCCTGACATCATCCCCTACCATAGTTGAGCTTGCAGAGCACAACTCTTTATTCTGAGATTTTTATTTCTTCAACAGAGTAGCAGCATTCTCAAGGTTGGATTCCAATTCCCAAGTATTCTCTTTGTTGGGGTACCCTTTCCATTTGATCAGGAAGTGGGGTTTCTGGTATCAGAGTTTGTGTCCCAGGATGGCTTTGACCTTGTGTTCTGTGAAGTTTCCTACTTTAATGAGTAGAAGAGCCGTTATCACTATCTGGTGCAGGAGAGAAGGTCCTTTTTTCTTTGATAACAGGGAGCGGTGGAATGCGTTGTGAATCTTCCATCCAGGGGGTAGTTCTAATTGGTATGCTATGGTACCAATGCGTTGTAAGACCTAGTAGGGACCTATTTGTTGGGGGCTCAAGATAGTGCACAAGGCAGTGGTCTTGATGTTCTTTGCGCTGAGGTACACAAGGTCTCCTACTTCAATTGGGGGCCAGGGATTTGTTTCTTGTTGGCAAAGTCCTTGTATACTTGTACTTCTCTTCTCAAGTTCTGGGCACATTCTTGGCACATGTGGATGTTGCTAACCCAATCACGTCCATCTGGATTGTTGGCTTCCTCTGTGGGAGGAGGGTCCCATGTGGGGTTGAATCTGTAGTTGGCTTTGAAGAGGGACATATCAGTGGAGCTGTGGTCTTGGTTGTTGTACACAAACTGAGCCATTGGCAGGTGTGTTACCCAGTTGTTCTGTTCTGAGTTTATGTAGCATCATAAATACTGTTCAAGGACCTGATTTACTCTCTTGGTCTGCCTGTTGCTCCAAGGATGATATGCAGTAGATAAAAATCTTTTTATTTCCAAGTCTTTGTGGATTTGGGCCCAAAACTTGGAGGTGAATTGAGGGCCTCTGTCTGAGACCACTTCTTATGAGAGCAGTTGGTTCATGAATACTTGGTTCCTGAGTAGGGTGGCTGTTTTCTTTGCAGCTATTTTGGTTGTTGTTGGTATGAAGTGAGCCATTTTGGTGAAACAGTTGACAATTACAAGGATGGCATTGAATCCTTTTGAATTAGGTAGCTCCACAATATAGCCCATAAATACCAACTTTCAAGGGCCTTCTGCAATCTGAAGGGGTTGTAATAATCCTTCTGACTTTCCTCACTTAGGCTTGGTACGTCCACATGTCTTGCAGCCACTGAGGTATCCTTCATTTTATGGCTTCATCCCGGGCCACATGTAGGTTCTCTGGATCCCTTTGAGAGACTTTGTATGCCCGGGGTGTCCTGACATAGGAGAGTTGTGGTATTCCTTCAGTACCTCTAAGCGCAGTGGACCTTCTGGTACGTAGGTGCATCCGTGTAGCTGCAGGGTGTTTACATGTAAGGAGTACCCTGTTCATTAGTATCAACTGTTGATATCTTTCTTTAAGTCTTCCATGATGGAGATGCAGTGCTGGTCTACAGTCTGAGCTAGTTGGATTTCTTCTCTTCTACTGGCTAGACCCAGGAATAGAAGAATTGGCTCAATCATGTTTGGTGACAGCAAGGATTTAGTATTGAATTCCTCAATCTCTTTGGAGCTAGGGAAAAGGTCTTCTTTTTGTCTTAGAGCATCAGGTACAATGTTGATCTTGCCAGGCTTGTAGCTGATTGATAAGTTGTAATCTGATAGGAATAGGGCCCATATAGCTTGCCGCTGATTCAGTTGTTGCAGTTTAAAGAAGTATGTCAGGTTCTTGTGGTTGGTCATGATTCTCACTGGGTGAATGGCGTCACACAAGTATCTTCTCCAATGTTTCAAGGACTTGATGATAGCAAGCATCTCTTTATTGTAGATGGGGTAGTTCAACTCAGGAGGAGTGAACTTCCTTGAATAGTAAGCTACAGGGTGCAGCTTACTATCATGCCCCTTCTGAAGCAACATCCCCCCAATGAAAAGTCAGAGGCGTCTGTTTCCACAATGAAAGGCTTATCATAAACTTACATTGCCAAGATGGGGGGGCGGCGGAAAGAAAGGCGTTCTTTAGCAACACAAAGGCGGATTTGGCAGCGTCATCCCACACAAAGGGATGTTTCTCAGAGGTAAGGCGGGTCAAGGGCAAGAGGATTGAAGAAAAATTTAGGACAAATTCCTGGCAGAAGTTTTCCAGGCCCAGGAAGCTTCTTACCTCCTTGCAGTTCTTAGGTTCAAGCCATGACGTCACGGCCTCTATTTTGTCAGGTGTCATTGCAAAACCTCCTTTCAATACATTGTAGCCCAAGAACTCTACCTCATCATGGAAGAACTCACATTTCTGGAGTTTAACAAAGAGTCTGTGTTTGTTGAAGCGTTGTAGGACAGCTTTAAGGTGTTTGATGTGTTCTTTGGGGGTGCAGCTGTAGATGATGATTTCATCTAAGTAGGCAACGCAACACTGATCCTTGAGTCCTCCCAAGTCCACGTCTGCCATGGTTTGAAAGATGCTGGGCGCGTTGCACAACCCAAACAGCATAACCAAGTATTTGTAGAGACATTTTCTAGTCTTGAAAGCAGTCTTCAATTTGTTGCTAGGTCTGATCCTGATCTGGTTAAAGGCATCCCTCAAATCAACATTTGAGAAGATGTTGGATCCTGAAAGCTGATCTGAGAGGTCTTTGGCATTAGGTACAGGGTATTGGTTCTTTACAGTGATGCTGTTTAGGTCCTGGTAGTAGACACAAGGACCTAGATTGCTGCCCTTCTTTTTAACAAACAGTAAGGGGGATGAACAAGGGGATTTGGAGACATGTATGTATCCCTTCTTCAATATCTTGTCCAATTATTCTCTTAAGACAGCTTGTTTCTTCATGTTACAAATGTAGACCAGTCCATGCTTAGGTTGAGTTTCAGGGAGGAGATTGATAGCATGGTCAAACTGGCTGTGTTTAGGCAAGGTGGTGGCTTCTTCTTCTGAGAAGATGGACTCCCAAGGCTTCAAACATTTTGGGATCTTGGCTTTGCAGGATTCCATGGTGATGTTGTTTGGCTTGGGGGTCTGCTGAGGGTTCAAGCAGGGAACCTCTAAGGTTTGGCTCTCATGGGTGATAGTCACCTAGTGGTTCTTATAATCCAAGTTCACTTGGTGGTCAACCCACTGTTCAAACCATATCACTATAGGTTTGGGAAGCTTCTACATGACGTGGAATCTAGTGGGCAGGAGCTTCCCATTTAGCTTCAGGGAGACAGACTCTTTGCATTTGTGGGACAGGTCTGTTGTATTTTTACCCAAAGTTACCAGTCTAGAGTTTCCCTGGATTGGGACACCCAGTTTCTCAGCTAGACTATGTTTCATGCAATTGAGGGTTGCCCCACTGTCTGGGAGGGCTACAGTGTTCACCTCATGATCATAGTAACATAAAGTAGTGAAAATGATAGGGTAAGACTGGGAAGCATTATTTATTGATGAAATGGTGGCCCCTTGGGTTTTGTTAGAGCAGCTAGTACAATCCTTTGATAAGTGGCCACTCTGGTGGCAATAGAAGCATAGCCCACTTCTGACATGGCGTTGATACTCTTCAGGGGTCATGTTAAACTGGGGTCTACTTGCATCAGGGGTCTGGTTGTTCCAAGGCTTGCTGGCGTGGTATCCTTGTGATTGGCTGAATTCCATTCCTCAGGCAATAGTCAGGAGCTTGTCTTTGGAAAGATCACATTGATGGTGTCTCATTAGGCTGGCGTGATATGGGTTCAGACTGTTTCTGAAATGCAGTCCTGATATGTTGTCAGGAATCTTGGCTGCCTCATCCAGGCGTATGAATTGTTGTATGTAGGTCTCCAGGTTGTCCCTTCCTTGGGTCAGGCGGATGAGCCCCATGTAGACTTGGATCTTGGCCCCAGCGGGGGTAGTTGCAGAGTTCATTCTCTCCAGGAATTGGTTGTAGGAGAGTATGAGGTCTGAGTCTTTCTCAAGGCTGATCAGGAAGGTTTCTCTGGAATCATCCTTAAGTTGGGCGGCCACCATCATAAACTTCTGAGCATTGTCTCTGAAGCTCTCAGGGTGGGCACAGAACAAGTCATTTATCATGATCATTCCTTTTCTGAAGCCAACCAAGTCCATTTTTGGCATGTCAGGAAAGGTTGTGGGGGCGGCAGTATTCTGGTTTTGGTAGAGATGGTCACAGTCTGGACCTGATATGGCTTGGCAACAATTTCTTCTTGGCTTTTGTTCTTTTCTTGTTTCTTGGTCATATACTGTTTTAGGTAGTAAGCTGAGGTCAAAAATAAAAGCATACAAGAAGCCCCTATAATCAAAGAAGAATATAGGCCCAGGGTTACTAGTTTAGATATGGTTGACATACTGTCACAGCCCATACCAGAGTCCAACTGGACTCCCACAGGGTAGGCAGGTTAGGCCCGGAAGACCATGTACACAATAGGCACAATACATACCAGGTAGTTGATAGCAGTAGCAAAGGGGTACCAACTCCTAGTATTAGGCACAACCTGGTCAGCCAGCCCCAATACTGTGATGTAGACAAACCCCAACTTACTGAAGTCCTGGGTGGGAGGTGCATTGGGTAGAGGGAAACAGCAGGAATCTCCTTCATTTTAGGTAGAAGATCCAGGTGATGAGGGTGGTAATACTCCACATCAAAGGCGCGGGGAGGACTGACAGAGGTAGCAGGAGTATAGCCAGGGGGATGTGGGTAGGCAAGATTGTATTGTGGGGTAGATTCACAAATAGGTGCAAAGAGAATAATTAAATTGAAGCAAAAATAAACAATTCCTGCAATAAGATAATAACTTCTGGACATAAACTTGCTTTATTAAGATGTCAACAGTGAGGAGGGCTTCTCCTCCTCACTATTTATACTTACTGGTAATTTTGAGACTTTTAGTGCCACCAGAGAACTGATGGCATCAACTGCAGTTAAACTTACAATTTTCACTGGAATTTGCATACTTGGACTAGGGGTGGGTGCTCATTGGTTGGTATAGCATTAACCTTTCTTTAACTGCAGCATGCCAAGGTGCCACAGTTATTTATAGATCCCACAAGTAATTGAGCCCCCAATTGCGCAATCAAACAATTGCGCTCCCAATGTGCCATTTCCCAATAGTTGAGAGGCCCAAATTTGTTAATAGAATTGAAGCCAGGGATTCAAGGCTTGCGTGCCTCTCAAATCCTGGGCCATTTGTTAATCAAAAGGCGGCTTTTCTGTCTCTGGGAGATACTTGGCAGGGGTTCAAAAGCTGTGGGGGTTTTGCCTCTAGGATGACCAGCTGATTGTCCAGGGCTTTCTGGGCCCTGATAAACATGATTATGTAGATCATTAAGTTGGATGATGAAGGGGGTGGCATGTTCCTGAAAAAGGGTCAGGCACCAAATCAAGTCATCCATCTGATAGAATCATTGTTTCTTAATTTTGTTGCTTTTGGGAATTTGAGTTGACTTTCTTGTTTGGGACCAGGTTACAGGAAAGTCAGATTTTGGGTCAAAACCCTGCTTATTTGGAACCTTTTTGGGGGGTTGATCCTGATGTTTTGACACTCTCCTGGCTGAAGGTTGGCCCTGTCTGAAGAGAGGTCATCAGGGAGGCTGCAAGGGCGCTGTACTGGACTAGTTGTTGCTTGGTTATGGGTAGTGCAGCCTCTTGTTGCTTCTGTCAAGCTTTTCAAGGTTGTAATTGATTGTGGTGCAGGACTTTGTCTTGTTTACATTTACTGAGTCCTTGTACCAGGTAAGTGTTGTTTTTGTTTACCTTTAATATAATGGTGAGGCCCACTTCTTGGGCTGTAGCTTGCTTTTATCTATGTTCATTAACCAGACTTTGTCTCCACCTTTGTGCCTGGTGTGAATAGGGGCAAAGGTGTCTTGAAGACGTCTTTCTTCTTTTTTGAGCTGATCACAGTTGGCTTGTACTATTTGGGGTGCTGAACAAGGTGGGATTTTATTGGGTATTTCTAGCTTTGGACCAGTGAGGGCTTGAATAATGTTTGATTGTATGCCATATACAAGCTCAAAAGGGCTCTTCCCAGTGAATCTGTTCACTTGGGTACGGCATACAAGGGGTGCAGTTGGTAATTGTTTGGACCAGTCCTCAGGTCTCCCAGCCAGGAGCTTGAAAATGTCTTGTACTAGGCTGCCATTCAGTTGCTCAACTTGGCCGTTGGCCTGAGGATGGTAGGGGGTGGTCACAGTGTGTTTGACTCCATTCATTGTGAGATAAATGTTGGTACTTTCTGAGGTCAATTCTTTGCATCTGTCTGTGATCAATAATTTGGGCTTACCAAACTTGCTAATTATTTCCTTTCCAATGAATTTTTTCAGAAATTGTTGCCAGTATATGCTTTCACTGCTTGCACTACCAGCCAGCAAGTGGCAAAGTTGATGGTGGTGATAATGTATTTTTTGTTGTTGTGTTTCCCAGACATTGGCCCAACAATGTTGAGGACCCACACCTTGAAGGGTAGTTGGGGGAAAATTGGTAACACAGATTTTGGTGGGGTATCACTCTTTGCAAACTTTTTGCATACTTCACATTGTTCAAGGACCTTCTGTACATCTAGGTATAAGGTTGACTACCATGCTTTATGCTTTAAGAATTCATAGAGATTTTGGCTTTTTTTATGGCCTAGGTCCCAATGTTAACGGAGAATAGTGTCAACTCTTTGGTTCATGGGAATGTACAGAATAGTGCTTTTGTTGGCCATTTTTTATGGAGGGTGCTGTATACATTGGTGAAGAGGTGCTTGTTCTTGATAACCGTTTCTTTTGTGATGTCTGTGGTACCCAGAGGGAAACCTTTGTCCTTAGTACAGAGAACCAGGAGGGACCAATCTGGGTCAAGCCCGTTTTTGCCTCTTGTGGCTCAGATGCAGGGCTGGGAAAGGGCATTGGCCATGAACAACTTGGGCCCTGGCTTATATTGAATGTTCATGTTGAATCTTTTGAGGAACTTCATCCAGCGCACTTGGCGCCTGGACAAGTTGGCCTGGGGTTTGAATTAAATGAGGAACTTATGATCAGTTAGGGCAGTTAATTCTTCCTGGCGCTCTAGATAGCAGCGCCATTTTACAAGGCAATGTATGATGGCCAGTAGCTACTTATCACGGATTGGGTAGCAGCACTTATTGTCAGTTAACTTGCGGGACTTGTAGGCCATGGGGAGGAATTCACTGTAATCTGTCTTAATTCTAAGTACACCTCCAATGGAAGCGTCTGAGATGTTGGCTTCCATATGATGGTCTCCATCTTGTTTGGGGTATTGTAAGATGGGGGAAGACATCAATTTCTCCTTGAGGCAAAGGAAACAGAGGTCTTGTTGTGGAGTCCATATAAACTTGGGTTTGATCCCTGTTATTGCAGATAGGGGGCTGTCAGAACATCATAGTTGTGTATTAACCTTCAGATGTAGGCTATCATCCTCAAGAAGGTGCAGAGCTCTACTTTGTCCTTGAGAGGTGGCATCTTACAAATGGCCTGAATCTTCTGTTCATTGGGTTTGATGCCATCTTTTGACACTACATGCCTAAGGTGTAAGGTCTGAAGGTTTAGGGTAAATTATTGTAAACTAAGGCCTTTAACCCAAGAATATTTATATTTATTAAGTATAAAAAGGTAGGTAAGGTTCACAAAAATAACTGCACTAAGGCTCCTAAAAGCTTATGTGAAGTGAAGTAGGGACTAAGGCAATTTATTAAGCCTAAGAAAATAAAATAAAGACCAGTCTTAATGACTGAAGATTTGGCAAAAAGTCAATCTCTAAGTCTGGGTAGTTATCAGCACTAGTTGAAGGGTTGAAGCTGTCAACAATTAAAGTGTGTGTCTCACTATAAAAATTGCCTAGATGGTGAAAGATGAATTCAAATGAAATCATGAAACAAAGATGAGCTAAGAATAAAAATTGGAAAGGAAGACACAAGCCACAAAACCTAACAAGTATCTTTTTGGGGTGCAAGTCAAACAATCTCAACTTAAGTTGAGACTGGGTAATCTCAGGATTTTTATTGAAGTCTGGCTATTAAAGTGAAGATAAAGGAGAAAACAACTAACTAAAGGTAGTTAGGTGAGCTTGGTAGATAAAAACAAAACAAAAGCACATGTTTCTGGTAACTTAACCTTAAAAAGTGAAGCACAAAGGTAAAGGGGATGGTAAGGGAGCGGCGTTTGCTTGGTAAACTCAAGAATGGAAGAAAGAGCAAGTGAGAGGACGGAAAAACAAATCCAAAACTTCTGGCGTAAGCCAAAGAAAAAAGTGAAAGCTACTAAGTTTGGACTAGTTAATACTAACTCTAGAGTGAAGGTGATGTTTTTGAGAATTGTCCTGTAACAAAAGTAACTTTGAGGAAGGGAACTAATCATTAAATAGGTTAAAATGAACCAAAAAGAGGAGGTGATAAAAATGAGTGTTTGCTGGGAACAAAGGACTTAAAAACCCCCAAAATTAATGGTTCAGAAAATACTAGCTGCAAGATAGTGAAGGAAAATCCTGACACAAGGAATGATAGTTGTTTGCAGAAGAACTAATATTTGGAGGGGTTGACCAATATTTTGTGCTGTGCCAGGGGTTTGAAGACGGCTTCCAAGTCTCTGTGATGTTGCTATACTGAGAGGCTGTACAAAATGATGTTTTCTAGGTATACCAGTGTTTTCTTGCCAATATGGGGTGTGAAGACCTCATTCATGAAGGTGACAAAGGTTGATGATGTATTTGTCATCCCAAAGTTGAGCACAACACATTCATACAAACTATACTTGGTGCAGAAGGCTGTCTTGGGTATGTCCTCTTCCTTGATTTGGATCTGGTTTTAGCCTGTTGTCAGATCAATCTTGGAGAAGACAGTTGACCCGCCTAAGGCTTCAAAGAGATTGTCAATGAGCAGGAGCGGGTAGCAGTTTTTGTGGTAACTTCATTCAGCACTCAGTAGTTGATTACAAGTCTAAGGGAACCGTCCTTATTTGCCACAAATAATACAACAGCATCAAAGGGAGATTGAGATGAGCAGATTAGTCCTTTCTTCAATGCTTCCTTGAGATATGTGCATAATGTTTTGTCTTTGTTTGGGGTGAATTAATATATAGGCCGTGCCTTAGGTACTGCTCTATTGAGCTAAATGGCGTGTTGTATGTGTTTTTCCGGAGGCAACCCTGGTAAGGCTTCCTTGAAGATCTTATAGTGACAGTTCACAATTTTATGGTCTTGGGGAGTTGTTGTGTCTTGGTGGTCCTTGAAGTTCATGAACTCATGTTGGCAATAGTCCCAATCAATTGTTTTGAGGTTGTCCTGTTCTTCATGTGTCTCTGTGATGCGCACAAAGATGTTATCTTGCAAGAGTTGATCCACAGAGTCAGGGTAGATCTGATGGTTTACTCCTTCACGCTTGATGATTAACACTGAAGTAACCCAGTCCACATGTAGGCTGTTTTTTTAGCCAGTCCAGACCAAGTACAACATTAAACCTGAGGAAAGTCAATGATGGGACCTTGGATGGCGGAATGTAGATTCTCAAGCATGACAGAGAAGGGGCAGTTTCCCTTGTCACAGCCATGTGGTGTTCATCATCTAAAAGCATGTTTTTAATCCACAAAGGATTAGTGGCTAGTTTGAACTTGTCCACAAAGGTGCTGTTGACAAGTGTGCAATCTGCCCCTGAGTCTAGGAGCACAGAGCCAGTGTAACTGCAAAAGAGGAAAGGGTAAGACATCAATTTATTGGGATGTCTGGCAATGGTGTAGAGTACTAGGTCCTCCAAGGGGACCTGTATCATTGGGAATTGATATACGTCTTTGGGGCAGTACTTGTTGTTGGGCAAGGCAGTAGTTTGACAGGGAGAGCTTGGATTTCTTAGTGCTCTCCCTGGGCTTTTCCATTGTCCTGATTGTCCTGTGTAGTGCTGTCCCTGAAGTGAATGTGGTTTGACTGAATGTTGTTCCTGTTTCCGTGTCCATTGGCGCCTTCAGGGTTATGATTTGTGTTGCAGCCATTGTTCACAGGGGGGTGGTTGACTCAAATGCCTGGCTGACTGAGAGTCTTTGGGCCTCTCTCTTTTTCCAGTTTGCGCCTTGTGGAGAGTGTTGGACGTTTGTTCTGCTTTCTCTGCCTTGCGGTACAAACTTTGCAGGTTGGTTACTTGGTTCAGGTTTATGTGTCTCATTTTGTGCAACTTGAGAGTGTTGTAGTACATGAGGTGGGTAGCTGGAGTGTCAAAGGCCATATCTGAGGGGGCACATAGTCAGAGTTTATTGTAAGCGCAGGTGAGCTCCTTCACTGTGTCAGTTTGGGTTAGATTCTTCACTTGGTGTATGATCATGAGTGTGGTGTCCTTAAGCATGAATCTTGCCAAGAAGTCTTGTTTAAAAGTATCCCAGTCCTTTTTGATATGTTCTTCATGCCACTTGTTGCACCAGGTGCCAGTGTTGTGAGTCAGTCAGATGGAGATCTCTGCAATCCAGAATTGCTGTGGGCATTCCATTTAGGCCAGTTTGCTTTGGGTGGACTGAATCCATGCAGCGTTGTTGTTGTTGTTGTTGTTAGCCCTGACAAAGGATTCCAGGGCAGTGCTTCAAAGTCTTTGGGCTACGTAGGCTGTCATGGTATTTTTTTCAGCTGCACAAGGCATGGCAGAGGAAGCCTGGAAGAGCCCTTGGGTAGACAGGGCATTGAACGCAGGAAGGGGTATCACCATATTTTGGTAGAGGACAAACCCATCAGGTATCTTGGCACCAGGTGTGTACGGTGTCCAGTCTGTTGGGAGGCCAGACATGATTATTTTATAGATTTGTTAACCACAGCAAGTACAGACAACATACAGATTTTTGAGGGATAAATTAGGATGAAACCCCTACTTCTTCTACCAATGTTGTAACTGCTGTTTTAGCAGAGTTACAAAGGGGGAAAATATTAAAAACTAGATAATTATCTTTATTTGGAGATAGGGATTATATAGTTGCTGTGAATCATCTTAAGAGGAACATGATTATATAGATCATTCAGTTGGATGGTGAAGGGGGATGGCTTATTCCTGGTAAAGGGTCAGTTTAATACCCAGTAATGGTAGGTATCACTTGAAGGAAGTAAGGTAGCAGGTTGGCGAGCTGAAACCCAGTCAAGGCGGTAACAATGGGGTACACAGTCATGAGCCAGCAGAAGATCTTGGCATGCACATTGTATCTCCCAAAACTCCCGGCAAAGTAGGTCAAGATATAGTACATGGACGTGTACATGGCAATGGAGAATATTGAAAGTGGAGACACCAAAGGAGGCCAAGGTCTAGTTTGGGATGAGTTCAGTTGACCATGATCATAGTAGGAGTCTTGACCTAGTCCTTCTGGAGATGGCCCAAAGAGTTCTGGACCTGACTGGTAGCCTCCAATCCCAAGGCAAGCTGTGAGCACAGCTGTGAAGATGAGGTGGTTCATCTTCCTTGGATTAGAGGGTTGGCAGGGGCTGATTGATAGGTTTAACTTGTTAGAGGTAAGTTGAATTTCACTTTATTGAGGGTATTAATCTCAATAATAGAACAAGCTATTACTGAGGGGGGATCCTTTATTTATAGTGCTCCCCACTTGCAAAATTTTGTAAGTGGGAGTGAAAACAAGGGACTGGGGGTCCCAGAAGTTTGGATAAAGGTTTTGGGAAATGGGGTTGGAGAAGATGGCCAAATTCTTGTTCTTGGGCAATCTGCTGGAGGTTTGGCCATTCATGCCTGGAGCCAATGATGTCCCCTGGTTGTGAAGTCAGCTGATGGGAAAGGCTCATGGGACTTTCCAAATCTATTTTTGGTTTAGAAAGGTTAGTTTGGCTGGGGCCTAGACCTAAGCAAGTGTTGTGACCCTCTGAATCCCATTAGCTTGAGGTCAAATCATTTTCAACTTTTGGAATTTGGTTTGATCTATTTTTGGAAGGTTCAGGGTTATTTTTGTACTCTTCACTTGGATTTGTCCTTTCTTCTGCAGGGCAGAAATTTTTCCCTGGATTTTTCCCTGTAGCCAGGTACTTTTCTGATTGATTGATTTGTATGATGACTTCTGATTGGCTAGGGAATGGGGCCTGGGAGCTGGCAGTGGGCCCGCTGGGGGAGGGGTGGGCAAGCGGGTGGCCAGTGGGAGCCAGGCGAGTGGGCGGGAGGCTGGCTGGTGGCTGGGGAGTGGGCAGGGGACTGGCAGCGGGCCCGCAGGTGCCAGCCTGGGCTGGCGGGGGACTGGCGGGGGGAGGCTTGTGGGCGGCTGGCTGGGCAGCGGGAGCCTGGCTGGCAGGTGGGAGGCTGGCGGGGGGCTTGCAGGTGGGAGGCCCGCGGGAGGATTGCAGCAGCAGCAGCAGCAGGCGCCTGCCCGGATGTTAAATTGTTCTGGTTTTTATGAAAATCTGTTTTTTCCAAATTTTGATTTTTATTTCCCCCAAATAAAGGGGGAAATTCTTCATTAAAACAGACCTCTTTAATTGGGAGTTTCCCTATCTTTTCCCAACATTTTCCACCTGTCAGAATTTGATTTATGTCAGGAATATTCCTGACAGTCAGGCGCCAAATTGAGTCATCCACCAAATAGGTCCATTGTTTGTTCATGTTGTTGCTTTTGGAAATTCAAGTCAACTTCCTTGTTTGGGACCAGGCCACAGGAAAGTTGGATTGCAGGTCACAAATCTGCTTAGTTGGAACCTTGCTGGAGGGTTGATCATGCTGTTTTGACAGTATTGCAGCATCTTTTATTACTCCCTCTTGGGAAAACATTTTCCTGAGTAATAACTTGGTTGCAAAGTAGTAGGTGGCACTCCTACCACACTATCAAATCCTATGAGGAAAGATACCTGGACAAGCCTCATGACTGCCATGACAAATATAGACACTATATGGATTATCATGATACTATATAATACCCTTCTTCTATATCAGATAAACTATCATTCTCTTCTTTAAATTCCCTCTTTATTTGGTTTATATACTTTCCAGAAGTGTATACATGACAAATTAGATATGGATCCTATCATAGCTGGTAGAGATAGCTTTCCTTGAATATGGCTATCTACTTCCTTTTATTATGGATTTGAATTATTTTAAGACTAAGAAGCTATCTTGGACTCTAAGCTTATTTAAGAGAGACAAAAAGGTTCAAATGAGCATACATTATCTGCTGAGACAATGATTCTTTGATAATTTAACAAATTTTAATATTTGATTCAAATTATTTTATAAATGCAAGAGATAAAGGTGGGTTTTAAATTAAATTAAAAATCAGTTTGACTAATTGAATTCAAAGTAAATGACTATCAACGTATTATGTAAAAAAGATTAGCTTGGCTTAAAGGATGCAATACACCATCTAGAAAACGCCATCTAGAAAAAAATTTGCAATAGAGTAAGGATTTACATCAACAAAATTAAAAAAAATTATTAATTAGTTATTTTTTACATACTTTAAATTCAGAACCTGAACGTAAAAATGGGGGATTGTCAAACCCTTGGTCCAAATTTTGAATCACTTTTGCAGGATGGCCTTTTTTTAATTAAATTTACTTCTTTGTATTTTTATTTGGATTTTTGAAAATGCAGGAACTCATAAATACTTTGCATAGTTCAAGTTGAACTGCATATTTCCAATAAACAAAATGAATTAACTGGAATCATATTTGAAGTGTTTAAATCCATCAATCATTTTCATTAAGTTTACTATGTTTTTTGAAATTGCGGGATTGTCAAATCCAAGAACCAAATTTCAAATCACTTTTGAATGCCACTAGTAAACTCAAATAACAATTGCAGGAACTGGAATCCAAATTGAATGTACAGTAATAAACTAGAAGAAATCAACACAAATCAAGAAGCTCCACTCTGGATAAAATCAAATGAAAAATCCAATCTCAACAACCATGTTTAGACATGAAATTAAGTGAAATGTAAAATTATCTAAACTGGAAATGATGTAATATTCTGCACTCTAAATCACTTATATAGCAACCACAAAACCATATAATGATATATGAGCTACCATCCTTATGACGCAGAATTTTTTTAAAAGTTTTTTGGCCCCCAGTGTAGCCAGGGGCCATAAAACTTCTTTTCAAGGAAGAAGAAGAGGTGGGAAAGATAAACCATCAGTTTACTACACTATGTATTCATGTATTGCTATTAAGGATACTTGATTACAGTAGATTTTAAAAAATGCTAATAATAAAATAGAATTATATATAAAAATATATCTTATCACATTATCTTTTCATTGATGTATTGATAGTTCATTTGCTGTTGATAATTTTCTTGCGTTTAATTGGATAGTTTCACCTCCAGTTGCCTTTGCAATAGGAAATCAAGTTGCCTCCACAACCACAGCTGGTCTCAGGGAGGCAACTTGATTTCCTATTGCCAAGGCAAGTGGGGGTGAAACTATCCAATTAAACGCAAGCACATTATCAACAGCAAATGAACTATCAACACATCAAGGAAAAGACAACATGATAAGATAAATTGTAATATATAATTCTATTTTATTATTAGATTTTTTTAAAATCTACTGTAATCAAGCATCTAAATTTTAGCTGTCCTAAAATGGAATAGGGCAATTTTTGAGAATACCTATGATTCCTAAAAGAATTATCACAAATCCACTCTAGATCCTTTAGCATTCTTTTTGAGACACCCATAAATTATATTTATTTCAAATTCACCTCATTTTTTATTTTAAATTTGATTCTTGGATTTGACAATCCCGCAATTTCAGATTTTTTAAGTTTTACATTATGTCTATGATTTGTTTGAAATACAGTAAATCTCAAATCATACATTAGAATCCTGCATTTCTGATTCATGCATCCTGCATTTGTTTGCTGAGTTTTGTCTTTTGTTAGTTGAGTTATATGCTCAAGGGATTCAAAATTTGCCAATTTAAATAAATAAAAAAGTCAAATTAAATGGTTGATTTTATTAAATATTTTATTTTTCACTCAGCTGAGTTGCTTGCAAAAGTGACTTGAAATTTGGACCAAGGATTTGACAATCCCACATTTTTATGTTCATGTTCTGAATTTACAGTATTGGTTTCTAATACAGCATCTAGAAAATGCTATCACAAATTAAAATAAAAAGAGTGTTATATAAATAAGATTTTTTGAGTATAAAAACACTCAATAAATACCCTAAAATATGCCATCTAGAAAAAAATAATCTGGAATCAAATAATAAATTATAATTTTATGTGATAAATCCAAGCCTTTCTCTTATTAACTGGGAATAAATTATGATTTTAATTTATGACCACATATAATAAATCAACTCAAATTAACGCCACTTTAATAGTACTTTCTCCCTGTAAAAGAGCTATTAAAAACCCACTTTTAATATACTGGGTTTATTCCTTATCATAGAAGGATATGTAATATTTGGGTTTCAAATTTAAAATATTTTATTAATGATTTTATATATGCAAGGGTAGTGAATCCAATAACTGAAACTTCTATAATCAGGTTAAGGACATTTTAACTAAGACCACCTCATCACTTGAAGTTTGGTACAACCCGTTTTCCCGCATGGTTAAGGTAAAGAAGCCCAGATTCATTGTGATTATCAACAAGCAGGGATACATAATGACCATGGGCACCAGCTTTACCCCCAGGCCATCAAAAGCAAGGCTGTTGTATCCAAGCATACAGACTAGCAGGTCAAGTTTGCAAGTGTTACTAAGGAGGGTTTGATCTATTACACCAGCGAAGGCCCCTTACCCATCTCAAAGGCATTTAAAAGGCTCTTGGGGTTAAAGCCTAATCTACTTTCTTCACCAATAAATTATTTCCTTTCAAATATTTGATGTTTACTTTATTTTTAGTATAATATTTAATATAGGGTAAAAATTAATACAGAAATATCACAATTTTGGGGTGTTTTGACTTTGGATCTTTATGCACTATAGTTGGTAATAGCTGATTCCCCATTATTATTGCAGATTTGGAATCTTTGGATTATTTTTGAGTCTAGCCATATGTTTTTCTCACTGTTTTGGAATTTTTTGGGCTTTTATTAATTTCTAAGTTATCTGGCACAGTTTAGCCAGAAATTTGACATAGGGTTTCTAGATGGTTTCTTTCTAGATGGTGTATCCCACCGTTTAAAGGATGAAAAGTAGGGTTGGAACGGGAATCAAAATCTACACAATTGATTTTGTGACCAAGCTTTGATTGGCACAATTGGTTTTGTGACTTTGTCAGTTGATCACAATTCATTTTGTGGCCTTTGTTTCACATCACAATTCACGTAGATTGGTTTTGTGTTTTTAGGGAGCAGTACGCAATTTCAACTGCCACATTTTGTGCCCTGCTCCAAAAGTCACAAACCAAATCTGCATGAATTGTGATGTGAAAAGAACAATCTCATGTGATTTTGTGTTGTGTCCAATCATAAGTATATAAGCTATTCCTTTCAATTGATGTAGATATTTATAATATTTGATTGGTGTTTTAATATAATTATCTAAAGCAAACTGTGATATGATCAAATCTATCATTGTGAGGTAATGGAAGGTAAAGCTTTAATAAATTCAATTTAAAAAATAAATTCCCACAACTGAACTTCCTTTACTTTTACATCCTGTGCCTTGCACAAAATAACACCATCCAATTAAGAACCAAATTTTATTGCAAAGATGGTAGAGGGAAATGGGGGACGTTGGAAGGACTTGCCCAGCAAAACGGCATGCCAATCAAGGTGCCAAGTTTAAGTCTTGGTGAGACTCTGCTCTCCATATAGGCTGGAGCCTTTTGCTAATTGCTTTGTACCTGATGTACTGGCTGTTTGCTAAAGTGTAGTTCCGGGTTTGGAACTTTCCGGGGATGAGGCCCCCAAATTTGGATATCCTTTCCAAGTGGCGCACAATCTTGAGCTTCCACTGTTGTATCATGGTGTCAACATTGATTGGCTTGGATTCAAGTATCCAGGATTGCCTGGCTGCGTGGACTCTGTTGAGCTCGCAATGGTAGTAAAGTGCTTTCATGTGAGGTGGGGCAGTGCCCATTGTGCAAGCAAAGAAGATATCTTTCCCTGGCTCCGTGTTTTGGAGCCTTGGTCCTCTTAATTCCCAATGGGCTTGCTTCCAAAATTCTGCGCTTGTTTGGCACAGGAAGTAACAGTGATTGACCCCTGCAATTGTTTCAGGGCATACCTTGCACTCTCTGTACCAGTATGATTCATTTCAGTGGGTTCCTGACTTGTAGGCCCAGTTCAGGATTTGCCAGCTGACTGATTGCAATTTGATTGGCGTGAATTTACTTTTTAGCCTATTGGCTATCTCCTTTGGGGTCAGTAAAATTTTGATTCCCCCCAGTGACCAGTTGCTCACCAATTGAGGGAACTGTGCAGCTGGCGCCCACTTAGTAACTTTATCAAAGTTGTGCGTAAAGATCATAATGCCTTTGCATGTTACGGGTTGAATTGTGTTATCTATTTGAATTTGTAGTTTGTCTTTCCCTTCTTTCATTTTTCTTTTGTTCATTATCTGGGCTCTGACATATTTGTTGGCCAGGCAGTGCAGGTTGCTCTTTGGAGCCACTGTGACTTTCCATTCACCAACTCTGAGGGCCCTCATGCTGTGTTGCCAATATGGTTCCGTCGTCCCTCTGCTTACCATTCCCTGATATGTTGCCAGGTAACTTTGAAGTGTCTGATTTTTTTTAGGGATTGGGCTGAGGCTATCCAGCCAGCTCATTGTCCTAGCTTTTGCTGGGCTTAATTTGTGAGCGTTCAGGCCTGCCAGGAAAGATTTCCCCCAGAGACGTCTCACATTGTACACAACTGGTAAGAGTCTGATGCCTCCTTCTTTTTCCATGCTTGTAACTAATTCTAGTCTGATAGGGGTGGTAGTGGCCTTTTTCCAGAGGCATGCTCTTTTGATGGACTCCATCTTCTTTTCAAAGGCCACAGAGAAAGGTAATATATGTGCTATGTACCATATTTTTGAGTACACAAACACATGCAGGGCCAGTGCTTTTGCTGCAAGATCCAATCTTTTGTACCTCCACTTTCTTATTCTGTCAACTAGGTCTGAAAGCAGCCCTTGTTCCATTGCATCCTGTGCAATGTCACAAGATGTGAATAGGATGCCCAGGCTTCTAAATGGTAGGTTTGGGTCAACTGGTGTCATTCCTTCAGGAGGGGGGAAATCAGGTAAGCCAATTCTTATGGTTACAGTTTTATCAATATTAGTTTTAGCATTTGAACCTTTCTGATATAAGTCCATCAGTTTTAGGAATGTATCCACGTCTTTCTTGTTGGCCACTCCACAGACTGTATCATCTGCAAAGGCTGATGCCTTCAGGGGTTCCTGACCCAGATGAGCAATACCTTTGAGTTTAACTTGACATGCTAACAGTATTAGGTTTGCCACAAAGGTGAACAGGAGTGGGGACATGGGGTTGCCCTGGCGGAGTCCTTGGCCTATAGCAAACTCTTTGGTTATGCCATTGTTGACAATGACTTCAGCTCTCAGGTTTTGATACAATGTGGTGATCCAATTGCAGAACAGGGGGATGCCCACTGCCTTCAGAGAGAACTGTAGGTACTCCCAGGAGACCCAGTCATATACTTTCTCCATGTCCAAGAAGAGCAGGTAAACATCTGTCACCCCCTTCTCCCTTGTACTATTTTCTGGACTAACTCTATGTTATTCCATATAGATTTGCCTTGTACAAAGCCATGTTGGCATTGGTGGAGGGTGGCTTCTGCCACTGGCATCAGTCTATTTGATAGTATTTGGGTGAGAAGCTTGTAGTCTGCGTTTGAGAGGATGATGGGCCTCCAGTTCTTCAGTTGCTTTGTGGCCCCTTTCTTCTTTAAGATTAGGCATATCTTCACCTTTTTTCTACCAGGGAACTGGTGGCCTTCAATTAGGCACCAGTTGAATAGTTGCGTCATTTCTGGCGCCAGCAGTGCTTGAAGGAGCCTGTACACCTCCACCGGTAAGTTGTCAGGCCCTGGGGCCTTCCCTTTGGGGGCTTCCTTGAGTGTGGCTCTAACTTCCTTTAGGGTGATTGTCTGTACTAAGTCCACCTGTGCTTCAGCACTGCATATTGCCAGAGATGGGGATGCTATTGCCTGTAGTTCTTCAGCTGCTGCCATGTCCACTTAAGCTGGGGTGTATAGAGAGGTATAGAATAGTTCTACTTCCTTCCTAATCTCCTCCTCCTCAGTAGCCATATTTTCATTGTCCCTCTTCACCTCTGTCATAGCAACAAGACCTTTTCCCCTTCAGATGCTGGAGAGCCTTCTGTGAAGATGTCCCCATGGAGCATTGGAATCTGTATGTGGCATTTGTGCGTGTACAAGCGTCCTCTTTCCTCTGTTTCTTCCTTATCTTATTATGAGTTTTGGAGTACTAGTCAAACCACATCTTTTCCAACATCTTGTGTCTATTGTCTATAATTTCTTTCATTATTTTTCTAATCTTAATTTTTCTTTAAATCATTTTTTTTATCTTTTTTCATATTTTTTACTTTCTTTTTAATTACCTCTTTTATCACTCTCATCTCAGGGCTGGATTCATGTGTGGGCAAAGATCCAATACCTTGATAAGTTGTGTGAGTATAATTGAGAGTTGGAGACCCCACTCTGGGTCCCTAAGTATAGTTGGCCTGATGCTCCACTCATGTGGCCGTGGTTTCTTCTTACAAATCACCACGTCCACCTGCATGTAGTTGCTTATTGGGGACACACTTGTGTTTGATATTGATGTGATCTCAGCCAGCGGCCCTGTGACTAGGATGAAGTCCAGTCTGGATCCGTTGTCTAACTCACCTCTTGGGCCAAACTCCCATCTTGTGAGAGTGGCTGGGCCTTCTTCTTTATTATCAAGTGTGAAGACCAGCCCCTTCTCAGTCATAAAGGAGAGCATTATGGTGCTTCTTGAGTGTATTTTGGTTCTGGTAAGGAATGTGTCTCTGAATGGGTTTGTCCAGGTGTTGAAATCCCCTATCACTACAGTGTATTTAGGGAGGACAAGTGAGTCAAGGATGTCCCATTGGTTGTTGCTTGTTGAGTTAGGCGGAAGATAGACACCCACTACCCTCAACTTGAGGTCAGTTCTGGTGTCTATTGCGTCTACCACAAGGATGCGCTCATCTGAGAGCACTGCTATTAGGGAAGTATCAATTTGTGGGGAGAAGGCCACAAGAGCCACATGTTTGCTCCAGAAGGACTTAAGTCCTATCTGTCTCACATACAGGTGGTTCTCAGGGTCATAGTCTATGGGAGGGGGGATTGTGTTGTTGTTTAGTTAGCATTTAGTGATAATTATTAGATTCATATTAGTTTTCTTAAGGTGGCAGATCTTCTGCGTTCTGGTGTCCCAGTTGCACAAGCTCCTAGAAATAATAGTACCTAGTCTCATTATTCCTGGCTGCCTGACCCACGGGTATGAGGTTTCTTTGGTGTCTTGGTAGGCTTTGGTTTCTGGGTGTTGTTGTCAGGGTGGCCAGTGGGCTTACAGTTGTAGGGGTTCCAGGTGCTCTCCCTTACTCCCTTGCCCACCTTCTAGAATGATGCCATTTCTTCAGGCATGAAGTCATGTGAGGTGTTATCTGGGAGGTTGGAGGTGCTAGTTTGGGAGGGCATCAGGGTTGGTTTAGGGCAACTCTGGGTGGGTATTGGGATTGGATTGCCTTTGGCCTTAGGCAGGCGACCCCTCTTTGGAACTTTGAGTGTTGGTCCAAAGGGTGCCAAGAGAGGGGGTGCAGTATGTGCCTGGCTGGTCTTAGCATTCCCTTATGGGGTGTCAGGCACCCACCCGCTAGGGAGTAACCCCCTAGGTGATGAATGATTGCAGAGGGATTCAATCCCATCACCAGGGATCCCACAGGTAAGGAGACCATTCACAGATGAAATAACTCTCCAAGGAGCCAATTCCTGCCTAGCAGGGGATTAAAACAACCCAGAAAGAAATACGTGCCAAGGTAACTTAATAAAAAGGCCAAAGCCAAAGGACAAAACCCTTGAGGTTTGTTTACCTGGGTGGAGGAACCATAAAACTTGGTTTCTTCCCGGACAGGTGGATTGTTGGAGAGGGAACTTGCTGTATACCAGACCCCCAGAATCACGCGGCGCCAGGAGCTGTCAAGAAACTGAGAAACTGTTGTTGTGCCTGAATCAGTGTGTAGACCTATAGAGACGCTGGCAAACACCGTCAAAGTCAGGACTATCCAGAGTAACCATTTATACCCAAGCCACTCCCCATGAGGAGTCTTGGGTAAATTCATGGCCTTGGAAATTTAGAGGTTGTGTAAGAATAAAAATTAACAAACAGTCACTTGGGTAAATGTAGACTTTATTTATTAAACAAGTAATATATCATAACTTACCAGCCTTATATAGCATGGTAGCAAAAAATAAAAACTTGATGAAACATAAAGGAGATCAAAATCATGGAGAAGAAATTGAAGATACTTGGGGAATTTGGAGATCCTGGGGAGTTTGGAATTAAACTTGGATTATTTGTCTTATTGAAGCCAAAATATTGACCTCAAGGTAGTTTAAAAACAATTTTTGGTTTAAATTACCAACCCAAAGGAGCAGGCAGAAGCAGGAGATGATCATCTATTGCCCAGACAAAACTGGGGAAGGAGAGCAGGGAATAGCCCTAGAAACAGCGGGCAACGGGTCAGGTTTGAGTAATTTAAAGTCAAAACTGTTGTCAACGTCACCTGGATGCTTAAAAACCTTTTTTGAAATGATTGCTGCATCATATGATTGGCTGGAATAGTTAAATGAAGGTAAAGATTTGTTTTTAAATAAACTAACGTTTTCCTTAATTTGATTGACCACCCAGACAGCGGGAGACCCAGGTTTGAAACCCGGTGTTTAATCTACTGAATCCAGAGCTGTTTGAAAACCAACAATTTCAGGTAAAATAGGACAGTAACTACTGACTAACCCAACAATTTTAAGATCCAAAATTAACCCCAAAGAAGGGGGTATTTCTGCCAATATACTAAGAGGAAGATTGTTGTCAGTAGGCTCTGAAAGAGCATTTCTGACACTACCCCCACCTAAGGGAAGACCCCTCTTAGCAAGAAATTCCACAAGAACCTCTGGGCAGTGCTGCAAGTTCTCTTCAGGCTCCCAAGAGTTAGACTCCTCTCTGTAGTCCTTCCATTTGACCAGAAACTGTGAATTCCCCTTCACTTGACAAGAATCAATAATGTCCTCCACTTCCCATTTGAAGGTGTTGGAGACAACCTGTGGATCAGGGTTTTTTCCTTCAAGATTCTTAGGATTGCCATAATAAGAAGTCAGAAGATCCACATGGAGAACATCATGTACACTAGATCCAGGTGGAAGCTCAAGTCTGTAGTTCAAGCTAGAAAGTTTCTCCAGAACCTTGAGTGGACCAATCTTCTTGGGTCCTAGCTTCTTGCTAGGTATCTTTAACTTAAGATTGCGGGTGTTCAGGTAGACATAGGAACCCACTGCATAGTCTTTCTCTGGCAAGCAATGGCAGTTGGCGTATTTCTTGTATTTATTGTGGGCCTTGGTCCAGAAAAAGATCAGATCTGAGTGTATTTTCTTCATTTGATTTGCTAGCTTGTCTGCCTGGGGGTATATTGATTCCAAGACTGTGGTTGGAAAAACTCCCAAGATCAAACCCAAAGTTAGCAAAGAAGGGTGAAATTCCAATAGAACTGTGATAGGCGGTGTTGTAGCATAACTGAGCCAAGTGACAGAAGGAACTCCAGTTATCTTGACGCAAATTTATGTAGTGACAAAGGTAACCCTCCAGAACCTGATTGACTTGCTTGGTTTGTCCATCTGTCTGTGGGTGAAAGGACGTGGATAAGTTGACCTTGACTTCGATTTGTTCCATAAGAGCCTTCCATAAACAGGATGTAAATTGGACCCCTCTGTCTGACGTGATGTCTGTGGGCAACCCGCAATTGCATACTGCTCTTGCAAAGAACATGTTGGCCACTTCCTTGGCGGTGCAGGACAAAAACAGAATAAATATGGCATACTTGGTGAAACAGTTGACTACTACTATCACCCCATTATTCCCACTGCTGACTGGTAGATTGACTATGAAATCCATAGACACAGAAGACCAAGGGTGTGTTGGGATTGGAAGCGGGTGGAGGAGACCTTGAGGTGTGGAGTTTCCCGGCTTGTTCCTTCCACAAGTCACACAAGAGCGGACAAATTCACAAACATTCTTCTTCATGCCAGGCCACCAGTATTGTCTGCTGAGTCTCTTCAAGGTTTTCATAAAACCTCCATGTCCCGCCAGTTGTCCTTTGTGCATATGGCTGTCTGCTTGGGTTCATAAAATACCTTCAGGGATGACTAAAGAGCCATTAACATAAGAAATTCCCTGATTATTAACCAAAACTGCCTTAGGAGTTTTCTTTGGCATGCTGGTGAGCTCTTACTGAAAGAAAAACGACATCTGGGCTTTCATAATCTCTTGGTCAAGGGTAGTGAAGGCAGATATCTCAATGATGCTGGAGAGAAACTGGGAGGAAGATAACACCGCTTGATTATTGTGATCAAGATCTGCAGCTGGACTGTCCTTAAGGTCTTCACGTCTGCTAATTGTGTCCGGGACTATGTTTAATTTACCAGGTATATATTCTATTACAAAGTCATAGACTAAAAGATCAATGGCCCATCTGGCCAGGCAAGGAACAATCTTTTGTTTCTTGGTGAAGTACAAAAGATTATTGTGGTCAGTGCAAATGATTGTAGGGTATTTGCTCCCCTCAAGGTATCTACTTCAGTGCTTCAATGAATTCACATTAGCGTACATCTCCTTCTTGTACATGTGGTAATTGTGTTCCTGATTTAATAGCTTGTAAGAGTAGAAGGCCACAGGGTGGAATTCACCATCCTCCCCTTGCTGGAGGAGTAATGCCCCCAATGTGTAGTTGGACGTGTCAGTCTCTAAAAAAAATTGGCAATCTGGGTCAGGACGTAACAGTACAGGAGCCAAAGTGAAGGCGTGCTTGAGAGTATCAAAGGACTCCTGAGCCTGAGCTGACCAGACAAAAGGAACTTTTCTAGAAGTGAGAGCAGTCAGAGGAAGAGCAATAGCAGAAAAGTCCTTAATGAATATACGGCAAAAGTTGGCCAGACCCAAAAACCCATGTAACTTGGTGCAAGAAGTTGGTACCGGCCAATTCAATACTGCCTCAACTTTGGATGGAGCAGTTGCAAAACTGCCCAGTTTGATGGAGTACCCCAAGAACTCAATTTCTGACGCAAAGAACTTGCACTTTGAAAGCTTACAATAGAGGTTAGCCTTGCTAAGGGCTTCCATGACTTCCTTAAGGTGCTTCATGTGACTTTCTTCATCTGGGGAGTAAATCAGTATATTGTTCAAGTAAACCACCACACTAGTGTTCAATTATGGGAACAGAACCTCTTTCATTAGTCCCTGGAAGGCAGCTGGGGCGTTAATAAGACCAAAGGGCATAACTAGGTACTTGTAAAGTCCAAACAGTGTTCAAATTGCTGTCTTCCATTTGTCACCTTTGGAAATGTGTATCTTATTGTAGGCGTTTTGCAGGTCCAACTTGGAAAAAACATGGGCACCCGTGAGTTTATCTGTAAGGGTTTTGGCAGCTGGAATTGGGTTTTGGTTTTTGATAGTAATTGAGTTGAGCTTGGTGTAATCCACTACAGGCCAAAGGGTACCATCTGACTTCTTGACAAAGGAGATGGGCGGGGAGCACAATGAGTTGGAGCAGCATTGTTGTGTTCTGAGGTGTGGCACAGACACACAACAGGGAATCCTAACCTTAGGATTGGATTTGTACTAAGTCTTGGTTAGATGACAGGGAAGGCAATAGTGTTTACCTTGCGGCCCTGGATGAATAATCTCTACTAGGCGTGGCTAGAGAGAGGCGCAGAAGTACAGAAGACACAAAGACAAAAATTTGAATAGAAATTAATTTTTATTGGTGAATAAGAAATGGAATATATAGTGGTTAGGAATACCACAAAACACTACCAGGACAGTAGGATCACTTGCCACAAGCATGAGTGGGGCAAGTGAGTTGCGCAGAGTCAGGAAACCAAACAATCATACTTCCTGAAGCAGAAGCCAGTTCATTTTGAGAGTCAAACACAAAAGCAAGAGATTTGTCCTCAAAATGGCCCAACAAAGGCAAAATTGAAACATGGTGAATGCCATTATTCACAACATTGCCCCCCTCTAGATTGGCCTTTGGGGGGTGATACTTGCGGAGGAACTTGGCGTGTACGCAAGCAAAAGGGCGACCACTGGAGAGGAGCTTTACAGTGTACTCAGATCCTCGCTTGAAAGTCACCTCTAAAGGACAAATCCATAGGGAGTCTAGTTTGTGTGCGCGCCCACCCACACAGTGTTGATAGTATAGGACATGGTCACCAACAGCAAACTCAGGCAAGGGGGAGCGCCCAGTGTTGTCAGGAGAGAGCTCGAGCATCTTAGTCTTATAGGCGGAAGTGTAGGCAGTGGCATGTATATCAATGATGCAGTTGACTAAGTCTTTGATGTGGTTGCCAGGGTTCCTGGCCTTATCAGAGGAGAGTAGGGGAACCCCCAAGAGCAACAGAGTGATGGCTTCACGCCCATACAACATGGCAAAGGGGGAGTACCCTGTGACCCAATGCTTGCTCAGACAATAGGCAAAGAGTGCAGCAGGTAAGTATAGATCCCAATTGGCAGCGTCAGAGTAGGTGAGTTTCCTCATGATAGAAACCAGTGTCAAGTTGGCACGCTCAACTGCTCCATTAGTGGAAGGATTATAGGGGGCAGAGAAAGTCTGGTGAGTTCCTAGAGCTTCAACAACAGAGGTTACAAGTTTGGCATTGAAGTTGGTCCCGTTGTCTGATAACAGCACTTGATGACAGCCATGGCGGTAGAAAACATCCTGCAGCAGGAAGGCAGCGGTAGTCTTAGCAGTGATGTCTTTAGTAGGGCAAGCTTCTACCCACTTGCTGAAGTGGTCAACGGCAATCAGGATAAAGCGGCATCCAGAGCATGAGCGGGGGAGAGGCTACAGCATCAATGCTGACAGTGTGAAAGGCATGTTGAGGGG
Source organism: Entomophthora muscae (assembly GCA_014839935.2). Taxonomy (NCBI): domain Eukaryota; kingdom Fungi; phylum Entomophthoromycota; class Entomophthoromycetes; order Entomophthorales; family Entomophthoraceae; genus Entomophthora; species Entomophthora muscae. The sequence continues at coordinate 126,365 of QTSX02001595.1, forward strand.
GGACCAATTTGAACTCATGGGAAGCAGCTTGGGGCCTCTGAAGTTGGCAGTCATGGCAACTAGCTATGACATCTGGGATCAACAGGCAAAGATTCTCCCAGAAGTAATTCTTCTGAAGCCAGTCAAAGGTCTTGGCAATGCCTCCATGGCCAGTTTCTTTATGAGCTTGTGACACCAAAGAGAGGCAAAGACTGGGGCGCACGTATGGCAGGTATTGACCCCGCACCTTCTTGAAGAGTTGGTTACGCGTATGAGGGTGTCTTCAGACAATTTGGACAGGGCAAGTTGAACCTCTTCTGTCTTGCTTTCCCAGGAAGAAGGGTAACCAATTAGCTTGTACAGGTGGTCTGCCTCCGCAGGATGTAGGGCAAGGATGGAGATTTGGGACAACCCATCATTGTTCTGATGTTGAATCCCGGGGCAATGGAGCACAGTGAAATCATAACTTTGCAGGCAGAGAGCCCATCTGGCTAAGCGTCCTTCAGGCTCCTTAAGTTGTTGTAACCACTTGAGCAAAGCGTGGTCAGTGACGACAGTGAAATGGGTACCATACACATAGTGGAGGAATTGTTTGACTGCATGCAGCACTGCGAGGCACTACTTCTCTGTAACGCTATAATTCTTTTCATGCTTATTCAGCACATGGGAAGTATAGGCTACAGGGTGGTCTACACCTTCATTGTCAAGCTGAGCCAAGATAGACCCAACAGCAAGGTCACTAGCATCAGTGTACAAGATGAATTCTTTATTGTAATTGGGGTACACTAAAATGGGTGCTTCTTTGAGTTTCTGCTTTAGAGTCTCAAAGGCTTGCTGTTGGCTGGCGGTCCATTCAAAAGGGACATTACACAATAGTTGGACCAGGGGTTTGCTAGTATCAGCAAAATCAGGAATGAATTGTCTATAGTAACCCATCATGCCCAGAAAGACTTGTACTTCTCAGAGGTTGGTGAGTGGAAGCATTTTGTCAATGGCTTCAACCTTCTTGGTCATTGGACAAATTCCTGTTTGGGTTACTTCATGGCCCAGGAATTCAAGGCGCTCTTTGAAGAAAGCACATTTAGAGGGCTTTAACTTGATGCCAGCTTCTTGGATCTTTAAGAACACCTCTTTAAGATGGGCTAGGTGATCTGTGAAAGTTGCGCTGAAGACTGTTATATCATCTAGGTAGACTAAGACACGTGACAACTTCAAATCACGCAGGATGGAATCCATGGCCCTCTGGAAAGTTGCTGGGGCATTACAGAGCCCTTGCAGCATGCAGGTAGGTTCAAACAGTCTTTCTGATGTGATGAGTGCAGCCTTCTGACAGTCTTCAGGAGAGAGGTCAACTTGCCAGTAACCAGACGCCAAATCCATGGCAGAGAAAAACTTAGAACCTCCAAGGCATCAAAGGGCGTCATCAATGCACAGTAAAGGATAGGAATCTTTCTTGGTTATAGAATTCAACCTTCAATAGTCCATCACAATCCGGTGTCCACCATCCTTTTTCTTTAAGATGAGCAGAGGAGAAGCCCAAGGACTTTGAGAGGGAGCTAGCAGTCCAGCATCCAGTAGTTGTTTGAGCTCCTTAGAAACCTGCACATCTTCCACTTGGCTGTGGTGGTATGGCTTGGCACAAAAGGGGGGAGCATCTCCTGTGTCAATCTGATGAATTACACCTTTAGCCAGCCCATAGTCATTACTATCTTTAGCAAAGATGTCTGAGAACTGGTCTAGTAAATCAAGCACCTCTTTCTGTTGACTTGGGGACAACTGAGGGAAGTCTTGGGCAGTGAACAGAGATAAGACTTGAGGCTTGTCTTTGGGTAGGTTAAAGTCTTGAAACATTCCAAAAGGGTGAAGAGACAAGATGTCAGGAGCATTTAACAACTTTCTGTAACCAACAACCTGTCCTCTGGATACTGTCATAGGAAGCGCAGTAAGGTTGGCAACTAGTAATTGAACAGGATCCTTGCGGGAAACGTCCAGAATTCCAGTACAAAGGTAAGGCTTGTTATGCCCCAGCAAAGGAGGGGAGTACAGCTCTAAGAAAGTCTGTTCAGGTAGTTCATATGATATCTGGGAGTCTATGATAGCCTGAGAGCCTGGGGGGATGGTGATAGCAGATGTGGCCATGAGAGGGATTCCCTCAGTTGCAGGACAAGCCATGGGAGGACACTTCATGTTGGTGGAATGGGTTTGGTATTTTAGGGTGAAAACTCCAGTGGGGTACTCCAGAGTACATGTCTTCAAAAGTTTACCAGGAACTTTGATTGGCTCTTCAAAGATCAGAGGGACTTTCTATCCTAGGATAGAAAGATAACCATCCTTTAGGTTGATGATCCCATTATACTCCCAAAGGAACTGGGTACCAACAAAAAGTTCATAGCTCTCATTTTCTAGAACAACAGCTGGCGCAGCCAACAGGAGTTTACCAAATCACATTGGTAAGGCAGAGTATGCACCAATAGTGCAAGTCATGGAGAGATCAGCGGTACCATAGGATTGATGGTAGTTGAGATCAGGGGCCAGCTTAAGTTTCTTCACCAATTTAGAAGAAACAATGTTGACAGGAGAACCAGTGTCCAGGACAGCTTTGATCTTGACCTTCTGGATAGATATCTCTACTTGGGTGGTGGTGCATCCAAAGGGTGGCAGAACAGCCAAGATATCCTGTGCCTCAGCTAGTTCCTTGTCCCATTTATCAATAATGCATCATAGTCCCAGAAACTCCTTATATACAGTTTGGAGGGGGAGTGAGACAGATACATTCTTGAAAACAGCGTCTGCAACTTTAGCGGCTTCCTCTGATGATTCCACTAATACAGAGGACCGTTTTGCCTGAGTAAGATAGGGGCAGGAGACAACTGCTTTAGCCTCAGACAAGGGCTTGGTGGTATTTATAGTCTTCCCATATTGTAGCTTGTAGGGAACAGCAATAGTCTCAGGGACAGCAAGAACAGAATACCCATATGCATTGTGGTCTTCAACATCAGATTCATCCACATCAGAATTGTCAGAAATGTCATGGAACAGGAGGAGGATAGGAGGAGCTTCATCATCAACAGGCACAGAGTCAGTAGCAGGCGGGGGTGTAGGAGGAGACTGGGAAGAATTGTCAACCAAGAGTGTCTCCGCCTCTAGGTTGACTGTTCTTTTCCCAACTGATCCTTGGGATCAGCTCCTTCAATCCGCAGATTGGTGCAGACGCAAGAGTGGTGGCCTATCTGACCACAGTTGTGGCAACCTTGACGTTGAGGAGAATTTTGGGAGTTCATAGTGAGGATATGAGGGCCGCAAGAAGAGGAGCCAGAGTTGGAAGCGGCACAACTTTCCTGAACAACTGCCCCAGAATGGGTAAGATGCATATCTTGGAGAATTGTCTTTATACTTTTCATGGAGGACAGCATAGCCTTGTGGGCCTTGAAATGGAGGCATAGGAGTTGATTCACCTTGAGAGCCTGAGCGCAGGCCATATATACTTCATGTGCCGTCAATTGTCTGCTTGTTATTAACTGTTGTCCCTCCATGTAAAATCTGCTGGCAAATTCAGCTAATGTCTCCTTGAGCTTGAAGGATATGTGCATGAAAGCATCCTTTTTCACCTCCAGGCTAAGATCACCACCAAACTTGTCAATCAGGAGCTGTTTCATGTCCCCCCAGGTCTCAATGGAGGGCAGCTCTGGTACAACTACCCCTTGACAGGTTGGGTGTAGGCAAGTCAGAATATGTTCTTTCTTAACTTCATCTGATGCTCATCTCATAGCAGTCTTGTAAATAGTTAAGAAGGCTGCAATATTTGAGGTTTTAGGATCAAAGACTTGCTTAAAAGTAGGCTTGAAGTGTGCCTTGGGAGTTGGACCACCATTGTTGCTATTGAGTACATTATGCGCAGGGAGAACTCAGCTTCAGATTTGGAGGGGGGTTGTCTAGCCCACAGTTGTTGAACACTTTCTTCAAGGGTTGTCAGAGTCTCAGTGGTTCTGGCACCTGTAGTGTGGGCTAGAGCGGTCTGCTGTTCAGTAACATCTAGGCGTTGTCCTTGAGTAGTGACAACTGTATAGAGCTCAGCCAGTTGCAAAGTAAGGGATGGCCCCACAGATAGGCAAGGGGTGAATCTGTCGTTTACAAAATCAATCAACTCACTCATCTCCTGTACGTCCCTGTCCAACTCATTCTGGTCTCGTTTCAAATGATCCACCTCATTAGCTAGGGCAATCAACTCTCTGGCACAGTGAATTTGAGGAGCCCCCGCCAAACCAGGACAACAGCCATCCTCCTTGTTAACCCCAAGTGGGCTAGCAGCAGCCGTCACTACCTCACGTAAAGCAGCAACTTCTTGCTGTAGTTCAGCAACCTGAGCAGTCAGCGCAAGAACCTGGGGATCAGGTTGAGGCATTTCAGTAGGACGTCCTTGGCTACAAGTGGAAGCATGTAATTCCCAGATGGCTTCCCAGATTTTCTGCTCTCTGTCCACCAGATCATCAGCAGGAGGAGAAGGCGGAACATCAGGTTTGGGAGTGGACAGCTCATTCACCTGACTCTGAAGTTTGGCAATAGCTGCAGCAGTGGTAGCTCTCTCTTGATTGAACTCTGCACCAAGCTCATTTAGACCTTGGGTGGCAAGGTCAGCTACCTGTTGCAATTGCTCAAAGAAATAGACACTGAATTCATTATGCTGTTGCACTAGGCGCTCAAAATTGGAGAGATAAGCGTTTAGGGTGGAGTCTACTTGAGTTTGCCAGGGTTGTTCTAACTGGTGAAACTCATGTAGTTGCTCCCTAACGTACTCAGAGATAGACTGGCGCATTTGCTTGATGGGGTTGACTAAACGTGTTTGAGAGGTGACCAAATCACACTGATTGTCAGATATCAGGGAGAACAGGGAATGAATCCATTGTTGTAGGCGGCAAACTGGTCCCAATGATGGGTAACAGCTGCTTGTAGAGACAAGATTTCTTGAACGTGGAGTCCCAACACCATCTGGTGGTGGGCCAAGGCAGGCTGTACAAAGGATGACAGCAGATGATCAGCAGAGCCAGCCGCTGAGAGGAGATGTTGTGGAAACTGAGGGGCCACAATTAACTCATAGTATTTGGCACAGCTAAACTGTAACTGAAGGCAAGGGATGGCCCCGTCCCAAGCTATCCCAAGGGCTACCGTCATGATTTGTTCCAAGTCAGGGGTACCCATAGGGTAAGCAACTAAGCAGGGACCATTCCCAAGGTTCAGTACAGTAGGTACAATGTGCGGGTTGTCAATGTCTTCCTCAATAGGAGGGCTGGTAATTTCAGGCAAGGTTGACTCCCAAATAGGGAGGCAAGGGACCTGCAAACATAGATGCAAAAGAGATAACCAAGGGGCTTAAAGCCCCTGTAGTGAGCACCATTTTTGTCGTGTTTTAAAGCGCAACACAGACACACAACAGGGATTACCTAACCTTAGGATTGGATTTGTACTAAGTCTTGGTTAGATGACAGGGAAGGCAATAGTGTTTACCTTGCAGCCCTAGATGAATAATCTCTACTAGGCGTGGCTAGAGAGAGGCGCAGAAGTACAGAAGACACAAAGACAAAAATGTGAATAGAAATTAATTTTTATTGGTGAATAAGAAATGGAATATATAGTGGTTAGGAATACCACAAAACACTACCAGGACAGTAGGATCACTTGCCACAAGCATGAGTGGGGCAAGTGAGTTGCGCAGAGTCAGGAAACCAAAAAATCATATTTCCTGAAGCAGAAGCCAGTTCATTTTGAGATTCAAAAGCAAAAGCAAGAGATTTGTCTTCAAAATGGCCCAAAAAAGGCAAAATCAAAACATGGTGAATGCTGTTATTCACAACAGGATTTGTTGTAAATTGCGCAATTAATGCTATTTTGATTTGGCCTTCAAATATTGATAGTTGCAAAGATTTGGCTGGTTTTACCTTCAAGTTTGGAAATTCCCTGCCTTCTGTAAATGTGTCTGGTTCAATATCCACCCATTCCAGATTATCATACCTGTCTGTGGTTGATCCTGGTATGACCTCATCCCAGCGTGACCCCCTCAGTCACTCTGTCTTCCTATTGAGTGATCACCGCCTCTTGTCAACTATTTAAAGTAGAATCATTACTCCTAATAAAGGCAAGTTTATCCACATTTGTGTTGGCTTTTATAACCTTCAAGCTTTTCCTGTCCTTTCTGCCAAAAGGACTTTTACATCTTGTTTTCCAGGAAATTAAGGTGCATGCCCTTAATTTTGCCCTGAAGGCTAACCCAAGGCTAGCTTCAAACCTCAAATCTTTTGTAATAAAGATTTCCTGCCGTGTCCTCCAGGATGTTGTCCCCTGGAGCCAAACACAACAAAATGGTGCTCACTACAAGGGCTGCAAGCCCCTCAGTTACCCTGTTTCCACACACATTCTCTGGTCCCTCTTCCTTTATTTCCAAAGTACCAGATCAACCTAAAGTTTCTAGTCCCCCTCTAGAAGAAGACATCACCTATGCTCCTGCAAATCCTATGGTATTGGTTCTGTCTCCTGGGCCCTTGTGGGCCCCCTTCCTGCTTTCTCTCTCAACTATGAGCAAGCCCGTGCTGCCGCCTGCTCCCTTCTTCACTCTGGCATGGTAGCCATCCACTCTATCACTGGCCTCTGTCCCGGGTACGCCTCTGAAGACCTGTACTCCTTCCTTTTGGACTTTGGTCTCCCCCCCGCATTGATGGAATCCATGGATACTATTGGCATATTGGTCAACCAGTTCATCCAACCTGCCCTAGTCCACCATCAACTTGCCTTAGGATCCCAAAATCAACTGTTAGATGCTGTAGCCTCCGCCGTCTCAAATAACCATGCTCAAAATATAGCCTACCAAGAATGGTCACACAGTCTCTTTGCTTGTATTTCTGACAACCAACGCAACTCATTGGCGTCACAGAAGTATTTAACCGCCTCCCTGAACTCCCTTTGTTCCTTGCTCCCTGGATACATAAAGGATCAACTATGCAAATTGGATGAACATCAGGCAGCCTGGCGTGAGCAAATTGAGGCCTTTCTGCTAAACCATTGGCAGGATTTTGAGACTCTGGTTAGTTAACTCAATCAATTCAGAGAGCATGTCAACTTGCAACTCAAATTGATAGGAGCTCATGTCAATACTTGGGGCTGCCACCTGCAGCATCAATACGGTCTAGATAAGGCTGCACTAGGCAACACTCTATACCAGGTGCAAAATTATGTGGATGACAGGGTAGCCTCTATTGAGGTGAATCCTCTTGCACCTCCTGTTGAGACCCCATCTGATTTTGAAACCAAAGTATGGTAGGCCATTTTCAAGCTCAAGGCTACCACTTGACGTCAAGCTTCTGTGCAGAACCCCCCTCCAGTTGAACCTATGCCTGACCCTTGCATTGTCTCCCTCATTGATCAGGTGGCTACCTTACAAGGTGAAATTGAGTACTTAATACAGTGCCTCTCTAATTCTGAAGATTTGTCATCTGAATCTGAAGAGGAAGAGGAAGGTGAAGTCGTTAATACTCATGCTCAGGACAATCATGGTTGTTGCCCTGGTCTAGAAGGTCAACCCTGGGTCCACTGTATGTGTGCTCTAGATCAACTTGTCAAAGTGACAAATGATGTAGCTGATAGGCAAGACACATTAGAAATAGAGGTCCAAAACCCCTCCCACTTTACAGAGACCCTAAATGGACAAGTCTCCCCTTTGGTTGCTCAGACCACCTCCCTGGCTACCCGTGTCAATGGGATTGCTGGCACCTTGGCAGTACAAAAAATCAATATTGATGAATTTGGGACTGCTGCCGCCACTGCCTGAGATATTAGTGGGCAAAACAGCTCTACCTTGGACACTTTAGAGGAAAGCCTTTGAATTTTCTGGGCTAGACAACCTGCTGCTGAATCCGAGTTTGAGGGCAACCCTCATATCTATGTCCTCAACCCTGGTGAAAACAGCCAGTCCTTGTCCTCCTCTATCAACCCAAACTATAAGCTGACCTTCAAACAGATATTCAATCCCAAAACCTCTATCATTGCTACTTTTCTGACCATTTATAAAACTGCAATGTGTAGGGCTACCAACGAGCTCAAGAAGGAACACATCCTTACCTGCCTCCATCCCACTTGCCAGGAAATCGTGGTCCCCAAGCTCCCTTCTATTGTCACTTGGGAGGATATGAAGCACCTCCTTATTGAAGAGTTTGGAGGAGACCTCAGCTTGGAAGTCAAGAAAGATGCATTTATGCACATTGCTTTCAAACCCAGGAAACCCTGGCTGAGTTTGCAGATTGTTTCTACATTGAAGGCCAGCAGTTAATTACTAGTCAACAGTTAACTCCCTGGGAAGCCTACACGGCTTGTTCAAATGATTTGAAGGTGAGTCAGCTTCTATGCCTACACTTTAAGGCACACAAGGCTTCACTCAATTCCATGAAGAGTATTAAGACGCTCTTGCAAGACATGCATTTGACACATGGAGGTACGCTGGTGCGTGAGAATAAAGCCAATAATGCTGGGACTACCTCTTGTACGCCACACATTATGACTCTGGGTACTAGTGGGCAGGCTAAGAGACAAGGCTGCCATACCTGTGGCCAGATTGGACACCACTCACGTACTTGCACTAATCCCCAAGTGAAAGGTTGCAATCCCAAGGAACAGGCGGGAAAAGAGAGGTCAGCTTAGAAACAGAGACGCTCTCTGCTGACCAATCTCCCCCATCTCCGCCTGATCCTCCTTCTGATGAGGAAGCTCTGTCTTCCTCTGGCCCAACTATCCTTCATCTGTTTCACAATCTTTCCAGTGATTCAGAGCCTGAAGATTCCAATAGTGAAGACTCTGATAGTTATGGCTATTCTGTCCTGGCTGTTCCGGAAACCATCCCTGTACCATACAAGCTTTGCTCTGGAAAGACTACCACCACTTCCTGAGTACCTATAAGTGAATTTAAGTCCATGGTGGCTTGTCCCTACCTAGCCCATGCACACCAACCTCCTGTCTTGGTTGACTCTTCTTGGGAAGCAGCCAAACTAGCTGAAGCTCTTTTCCACAATGTAACTGTATCTCTCCCACTACAGACTGTGTATAAAGAAATTCCTGCGTTACAGTGTATGCTGGCCAAATGGGAAAAAGAGCTAGAGGCTGCGCAAAACATGTTGGCAGTCTTGCATCCCTTTGGGAAAGATACACCCCACGTGGAAGTATCAATCCAAAAGGTTAAGATCAAAGCCATCTTGGACACGGGTTCCCCAGTCAACGTGGTATCTTTCAAGCTAATGAAGAAACTTAAGTTGGCCCCTGACCTCAACTATACGCAGTTGTATGGCACAGCTGGCATGGCCCAAACTTGAGCCATTGGTGCCTACTCTGCTCTATCCATGAGGTTTGGATAACTCCTTATTGCTTCCCCTGCTATGGTCCTAGAAAACAAAATCTATGACCTCTTGGTTGGTACTCAATTCCTCTGAGAATATATGAATTGTAAACTTACAAGATGGATACCTTTTGCTCTTGGGATATGAAGTTCCTTTGATTTTTGAGGAACCTCCGCGCCTTCCAGGAAAACGTCTTAAAACTTGTGTGCTTGAGTACCCTACGGATATCTTCTCACTCAAGTATAGGACTCACTCCTCCAACATGTGTACCCCTCCTCCTTCCTGCCCTGCGGAAGAAGGGGTACCTCTGCTAGAGCCAGCCGCTATCACCATCCCCCTGGGCTCTCAAGTGGTGATCAACTCCCAGATTTCCTATGAGCTGCCTGAAATGTCCTTTTTGGAGCTTTACTCACCTGAATCCCAAAGTTGTACCAAGCCCTGCCTATGTCTGGGGATTTTGGACCAAACTCACAAAGAACCCGTGCAATTAATGCTTACTAATCTGACAGCCCTGCCCATGCAAGTGACCTGAGGCCAGGTTATAGGGCATGGTCAAATACTTGGAGCAGAACAAGTATCCTCCCTCTACCCCTTTGGAAATTTCAGTGATTTTAACCTACCTGAAGATGATCCTCAAGTTCTCTCCTTGTTCACCGCAGCTGATTTCCCCCAACTGTCTCCTGTTCAACAAAAAGACGTGTTGGATCTGCTAGATAAGTTCAGTGACATCTTTGCCTCTGGACCTATGGACTATGGCCTAGCTAAGGGAGTCATCCATCAGATTGATACTGGGGATGCGCCCCCTTTTCGTGCTAAACCATACCACTGTAGTAGGGTGGAAAATGCTCAAGTATCTAAATAACTCAAGCAACTTTTGGACGCTGGGTTACTGGCTCCTTCCCAAAGTCCTTGGGCTTTCCCATTACTGACCCTCAAGAAGAAAGATGGGGGACACTGCATTGTAATGGACTATTGCTGCCTGAACTCTCTCACTAAAAAGGATTCATACCCCTTGCCCAGAATTGACAATGCTCTCAGATGGCTGGGTGGTTCCAAGTTTTTCTCTGCCATAGATCTAGCTTCAGGATACTGGCAGGTTGACTTATCTCAGGAAAATCAAGAAAAGGCTGCGCTTATTACTTCAGAAGGCCTCTTTGAACCCACTTGTATGCCCCAGGGACTCTGCAATGCCCCTGCCACATTTCAACGGGCTATGTACTCCATCTTACGAGACCTAAAGCTCTCTTGTGTCCTTGTGTACCTTGATGATATTGTCGTATTCAGTGCTACCTTTACCAACCACTTAGAACACCTCAAGGTTGTCTTCATGAAGATTTGCAAAGCTGGCTTGAAACTCAAACCCTCCAAGTGCTCCTTTATCAAGGAATGTCTTGGGTTCCTATGGCATGAAGTCACTCAAACTGGAATCTGCCCCATGAATAATAAGGTGGAAGCCATCAACAAGATGCTACCTCCCACAAATCTTTGAGAGGTTCAAGTATTCCTTGGTATGATGTGCTACTACTGACAGTTCATCCCTGACTTTGCTGAACTGAGCAAGCCCCTCATCCAACTGCTTTGCAACGTCCCCTTTGAATGGACTGACAGCCAACAACAAGCATTCAAAGCACTGAAGGCCAAGCTCAAGGAGGCTCCTATCTTAGTCTATCCTGATTATGATAAAGAGTTCATCTTGTATACTGACGCTAGTGGAGTAGCTGTGGGTGCTATTCTTGCCCAACTCAACAATGAAGGTGTAGATTGACCTGTAGCCTACTCATCAAGAGTCCTCAATAAGCACTAGAATGACTACAGTGTCACTGAGAAGGAATGTCTGGCGGTGCTGCATGCGGTGAAGCAGTTTTGGCATTACATCTATGGAACCCACTTCATGGTAGTCACCCATCACTCCTCCCTCAAATGGCTACAACAGCTAAAGGAACCTGAAGGTCAACTAGTGCATTGGGCTCTACGTTTACAAGGGTATGATTTCACTGTGATACACCGTCCTGGGGACCAACATCAGAATGCTGATGGCCTGTCAAGGATGCCAATCCTGTCTATTTATCCCACTGATGCTGATTGACTATACGAGCTAATAGGGTATCCTGACTCTTGGACCACTGAGCCCAAAGACATCCGCTTGGCCCTACAGACCCTATCCAAGGACACTATAATATGTGATAGACAATTCTTCAAAAAGGTTAACAATGCCTACCTACCCTATGTTTGCCCTAGCATGAGGATAGCCATCATCCTCCAAGCTCACATTGACACTGGCCATGGAGGCATAGCCAAGACTCATGACTGGTTGTGCAAAAACTTCTACTGGGAGAATATGCGCCTTTTGATCCCTGATGTCCTTGCCTCCTGCCATTCCTGTCAGCTCCAATGTCCTTGTCTGTCCCAACACCAGTTCCAACTCATCCCTCCAAAGCATGCCTTCTATACAGTGAGTATTGATGCTGTTAGCCTTTCCCCTGGTCTAGGTTGGGATGTTGGTTTATCTTGGTTGCTATAGACCACTTTAGCAAGTGGGTTGAAGCCAGAGCAACCAAAGATATAACAGCTAGTACCACGTATACTTTCTTGCTACAAGACATTTTCTATCAACATGGCTGCCCTCAAGTTCTGCTCTCTCACAATGGCACCAACTTTAATGCTTGCCTCATCACTTCTATTATTGAAGCTATGAGGACTCACCAGTTGTTCTCTGCGCCATATAATCTCTCCATCAATGGAACTTTTGAACAATCAAACTCCACCCTGGTATCCATCATGAGAAAACTCACACTCTCTGACGCTGCCAATTGGGACATGTTCCTCCCTGCTGCCCTCTTTGCCTACCGCCTTAGTAGACACCGGGTGACTGGACAATCCCCTTTTGCCATGCTTTATGGACGTGAGGCCACTACCCCCTCAATCTTGGAACCCCCTTTGATTGAGTTTGATATGTCTGCAAATCCTGAGACCCACGTGAAAGACTTAATCAACTGTATTGTTGACATCCAGGCAATTGCCTACTCCACTGCTTATAAGGTTAAGGCTTTGGAGCTCTCTCTGTCCAATGCTGCTAGAGCCCCCCTCACCAAATACCAAGTAGGCAATCTAGTTCTCTACTAACAGAATTGTACAGGTGGTAGAGCCCACAAGCTGGATTCCCTATGGGTTGGGCCCTGTGAGGTCACCTTTAAGAAGGGCGTCAAGTACACCGTGAAACTACTATCTTCTGGCCGTCCATTTGCCCGTGTTCACTCCAAATTCCTTTGCAAGTATTAACTTCCCTGTGTTCAATCTTGAGGGGGGTATGTTGTAAATTGCGCAATTAATGCTATTTTGATTTGGCCTTTGAATATTGATAGTTGCAAAGATTTGGCTGGTTTTGCCTTTGAGTTTGGAAATTCCCTGCCTTCTGTAAATGGGTATGGTTCAATATCCACCCATTCCAGATTATTGTACCTGTCTGTGGTTGATCCTGGTATGACCTCATTTCAGCGTGACCCCCTCAGCCACTCTGTCTTCCTATTGAGTGATCACTGTCTCTTGTCAATTATTTAAAGTATGAATCATTACTCCTAATAAAGACAATTTTATCCACATTTGTGTTGGCTTTTATAATCTTCAAGCTTTTCCTGTCCTTTCTGCCAAAAGGACTTTTACATATCATTTTCCAGGAAATTAAGGTATGTGCCCTTAATTTTGCCCTGAAGGCAAACAAGGCTAGCTTTGAACCTCAAATCTTTTGTAATAAAGATTTCCCATTGTGTCCTCCAGGATGTTATCCCCTGGAGTCAAACACAACAGGCGTATGAAACCCTTCTTCAGATTCTTGTCCAAGTATTCCTTCAGGGCTATGCCCTGTGCTCAGTTTGTTGGGTAGAGTTTGCCCCAAGACAGTACACTTCCTGGGATAAGCTCAATTCCGAGATCTGAAGTCTTGTGAGAGGGTAATTTATTGCAGCTGGACTCACTAAATAGGCTTTCATAATGGTGAAGTTCCTTGGGAAGTGACCCCTTATGGTGAGCTTTTTTCTGTCTCAAACTAGAGATGAGTTCTAACTTAGTGTGACTGTGTGTATTGTATTGACCAATTGGAACCAAATAGTTGCTTCCCTGATTAGAGAACTCAATTTGGTGTGTGCTGCAGTTGATATTCATCCGGGCTTGCTTGCACCATGGATAGCCAATGATGACAGGGCAAGCAAGTCCTCAAATGGTGGAATAATTGAGAGTGAATGGTGAGCCAGTGATGCACGTTTCAATAGGGCAAGAGATTCAGCTAACATGGATGGCAGACTTGTTTGCCAACAGCACAGATGAGGAGGTATAGTTGTTAATATGTAGTAGCTTCAAGATAGAATGATCAAGGAAGTTCCCCATGGCCCCCATATCCAGGAGGGCAAAGGTGTCAAGGCTTCCTTGACTGGTCTTGATAGTAACAGGAAAGGAAGCATAAGACTTATTGGCAGATTTTTTTGGGTTGTTGGCTGCCAAAACTGTAGATGGGTCTGCTGGACGCGGTTAAGGGCAAAGCACTCTTTAGCCTGATGAACCTTCTTACCACAATACAGACAGCAACCCACATCAATGCGGCGTTTAGGTTTGGTGTCGGAAAGCTGGTATCCACCGCCTTCCTTAAGTACAAGACCTGCAGGAAGTGTATCCAGTTTGGTCTTCTTGGTAGGCAGCATCTGGTGTGAGGAGGGCTTCCAGGGAGGAAGTTGTTTAACCCAAGGGGCCCAGCGGAGGATTTCTTGAACAAGGTTGTCATAGTCCGTAGAGAGAATGTGGTGGGCCAAAAAACCTTTCAGTTACAGGGAAAGTCTCTTCTGTAAGAGATAACAGGCTTCTTCATTACCCATACCAATGGCATTCTTGATTTACGTGAATTCCTCAATAAATTCTGAAGGCCATCTTGCCCTGGTAGAAGCTAGATATTTGGTCACAGAGCTCTTCAGTTGAAAGTTTGGGTGAAATAGTGAACAGAAGGTGTTTGCAGAAATTAAGGTAGTTGTGGAGCAACTCATCTCCCTTAAGAATTTTTTTTGTGTACCACTGGCGGGCCTTGCCTTTGAGCTGTTCAGCAATGTAATGGACCTTCTGTGCATCTATGCAAAATTGTTTGGGGGCAGTGTGGTGGATCCAGGCCTAACCAGTCCATCCTAACATTATCCTGTCCTTGACTCTTATTGTCATTACCTTCCTGTGACAAAGTTTTGAGGAGCATTGCCTCCAGGGAGGCAATTTTATGGGACAACGCTTTGTTGTCATCCCTCCAACAAGCCATAATTTCAACGCTTTTTTCCTCTCTTGCTCTCAATGCCTCAATTTCATGGTTTGCCATTTCTTTTACTTATTGTAAGATTTCATCCCATCCTACTAATAAGTTCCAAGCATACCAAGCATAGATTCTGTTTCCTTGGGCAAGAGTCCCCTCCTTTGCAAAATAATTAGAATACAGCTCTTCAAATGCAGCCTTTACTTCCACCAAAGACTCTGCAGGAACAGTCTTGATGACCTCCAGGCTGGCCCAAGCTTCTTCCAATGAACTTGTAGGAACCTCCTTCCTTGCAGCGGCGGTCTCCACACAAAGTACTCCAAATCTGGTTCTCTCAAATTTTAACAAAGAAGACATGATAATTGAAAAAAAGATGAGGGAAAAGCGTCAAACCTGACAATGTAAATATCTTTTATTAATGTTTAACTGTTTTTGCTTATATACCATTCAGGGCATACATGGCTGAAAACCCCTCTGGTTCCTGAATCAACCTATGATTCATATCATGTGGTCAATGACATTTGAGTCATCCAAACCTAGATCTTTACCTAAAAGATCACCAATAATTCTCAACATGTGAGAACTAACCTACACTGAGAAGGAGTCACATGACGCCATTCATTTCAATGTACCAATTTGACATGGAGCTTCCCCAGCTCCTGGCGCCAAAACCCTGTGTATTGCACATCCCAAACTCAGCTATCAGTGATCTAACTGGGAACCAGCTGATATTTCCTGAATTCCTAGGCATCCTTGTCTTTCTTTAGTTATCTTTGCATTTAATGGGTTTTTGCCTTAAAACCCATAAAACTGCTTTGAAACTCAAACCAGGCGCCACCGCAGCGCCCAGCAATTTCCCCAGGTGGCGCCTGAGAAAATTTGATAGCGGCGCCTTGGCGCATCTCAAATTCATTAGGCGTCAGGGCGGCGCCTCTAACCCAATAAATTTGCCAATGCGGCGCTTTTAACCCAAATTCTGGGGGTTTTCCCATGGTTAACCCTAACCAAACTTCTTGACAAAGTCAAAGTCATTTTAATATAATTAAATCCTCATTAATTAGATCCTGTATTTATTAATTAATCTTCCTGATTAACTAAACCGTTTTGAGACACCTAGTCTCTAAGGTTGATTTGGCCAATCTTGCCACAATTTTTCTAGTTAGCCTAGCCTAACTGACCATCCATATTATGTTCTTTTATTAAAAATAGATATCCAGTTACTAGGAACCTTTAACTTAAGAATTCCAATCAAACCTATCTATATGCAATAAACAGCAAAAACAGAATATCTTTATATTTTGGAGCATTTATTTGGCTAAATACTCAGCAGTGACTTTAGTACGGTCACAAGGCCCCTTCCTTCCCTTTGGGGGAATTGGCCTGATCTTCTCAGATCTTTATAAGCTCCAATTCCCCATGAAATAGCTTAAGGAATTGAGGATGAACATGGGACCATTCTTTTCCCAAGGCAGCTCCAACCCCCCAAATTAGGTAGTTTGGCCCTGAATAACTGAAATAATCTTCATAGGCCCTACCCATAGCTGAAGACCTCTTCTTGGGTGCTTTTTTGGCGCCTTTGATCAAACCACACCAGATTTCTCACCTGGACGTGATCACAAGAAAGTACTCCAGGCTTTGAGTTCCACTTAGTGGCACGCTTTTCTTGAACCTGCTCTCCTTTACTCCTTGCCTTGGCAAATAACTTCTGCATATTGGCTGCATGTTCCTCTACGGCGGCTTCATAGGAATTCTTTTCCACAAACTCCCATTGGCCCACTTCAGTGCTGGTTGTAGTCTCCCGGCCATACAACATCCAAAATAGTGAAACCCCAGTAGAATCATGGGGCATTGTCTGGTATGCCATGACACTCATTGCTAGGTGTTCCTTCCAACGGGTTGTAGCTCCATCAGCCAATTTTTCCATGATGCACTTTAGGGTTCCAATGGTTCTTTTGGCTAACCCATTGGTCTTGGGATGGTAGAGGGCTGCAGTTAACTTAGAAATGCCCCATTTTAATTATTCCTTAGTCAAAGCTGGCCCTACGTAGGGTGGTCCATTGTTGATGAGAACCTTCTTGGGACAACCATGTTGTGCTATGATTTCTTCTCATAGAAACTTAGCAAGTGCAACACTTGTTTCTTTGGCCATTGCTCAAACCTCTACCCATTTTGTGAAAGAATCAACAGCAACCACAAAGTATTCTTTCTGACCACTTTGTAATGTGATATGACCTGTATCCATTGAGACCAACTCAAAGGAATAATGTGACATCACTGACTTGAGCTGCACCTTAGATTTTGCTGCTGAGAACTTAGAGCAAATCTCACATTCTCATAAAATCTGGAGGACTGTAGCTCTCATCTCTGACCACCAGTACCGGGCTTTTACTGCTTGCCAGAGCTTCTTGTATCTGAGGTGACCTCCCCATTGAACATGAAGATCTATCACCACTTGAAGACGTTTGGATTCCCCTACGTAAATCCTATTCCTCAATAAAGCTTCCTGGGCTTCCTGCGTCTCAACTTCACAGGCCAATAGCGCTTGGGATAATAAGTTGGGAATCTGATTTTTCAATCCTGGTCAGTAAATGATATAATAATCATATCCAGAGAGTTTCTCAGCATACAATTGCATACAGCCTTGTAAGTTTTCCTTAGTCTGAATTGCTCTTAATGCGGCGTGATCAGTGACTATAATGAACGGCATCCCTAGGATATATGTCCTAAAATGCTCCACAGCCCATACTATTGCCAATTCCTCACGTTCAGTAGCAGAGTATTTACTTTGAGTGGTCCCCAATGTTTTGGAACCATATGCCACAGGATGCCAGGACAACTTTGACTCTCCTTCCTGAGTAAGAACGGCACCCAGACCAGTTGAACTTGCATCTGTTTCAATGTAGAACAACTTTGACCAATTGGGGAATCTTAGGATGGGGCCTCAGAGAGTCTCTTTTTCATCTCTAAGAAACTCAACTCTTGTTCCTGTCCCCAAAAAAATCTGGCATTCTTCCTTGTTAAAGCAAACAACAGCTCTCCAAGCACAGAACAATTAGGAATGAATCCGTGATAGAAATTCACCAATCCCATAAATCTCCACACCTCTCAGACCAACTGTAGTGACCTCATGCTCAACAACAGAGTAAATCTCTCAGGACTTGGCTTAATCCCTTGAGAATTCACAATATGTCCTAACACCTTAACCTCTCAACAGGCAAGCTTAGTCTTAGATACACTAATCTTTAACTTTGCTTTCTCAATTTGGCAGAATACTTCATCAAGATCCTTCAGGTGTTGTTCCCAGGAAGGGCTATATACAGTAATGTTGTCTACATATACCAAGACATACCTAGGCTGCAACCCTGCCATAATCTGATCCATCACTTGCTGAAACACAGCACCTGCTGTTTTCATTCCTAATGGCAAGACTTTTCATTGATAAAGACCATCAGGTGTAGAGAATGCTTTAACCTCCTTAGACTTCTTGTCAATCAACAGTTGGTGATATCCCTTAGTCAGATCCAAAGTAGTGAACCAAGAAGATCTATCCATTGCATCCAGCTGATCCTCAATTTGGTGCATTGGGTAGGCATCATTTACAATATCCTTGTTTACTATTTGGAAATCAATACAAACGCAAATGTTCCCATCTGGCTTTGGAACACAAACCATTGGAGCAGAATAAGGACTGATGCTCTCCTCAATCAGGTCAGCTCTTTGCATCTTCTTTGCCTCTTCTCTAATTGCAGCAACTGCAGCAGGACTACGGCGGGGTACATACCCTTTGTATGGCTTCCCAGTAAGTGTTTTTATGATATAAGGTGGACTGGTTCTTCCTACATCATATTTGTCCAATGAGAAACAACTACTCCATTTCCACACCAAAGTATACAACAGGGTACCTGGTGCTTCACTTGGACATAGTATATGGGTTAAATTGTTGAAGGGCACACAAACATAAGAGATGTTAGGTTTATTTGTTATGACTTCTCCAACTACGGGCATCCAAACTCTAATATGCTAGCCTTGCTGAATGTCCACAGGAACCGCGCAAGTGTTAAACAACTTCCAGAACTTGAGGGATTCACTATTTGAACCATCCTCAAATATTGCCACATTTGAGGATATATGACAGGGCAATTCTGGGATAACCTGTCCTCCTTGTGTTCCGCAATTGAAAGCTACTGGTTTTAACCAAGCAATTCCCTTTGGTGGAATTGAGCAATATTCCTTAGCGTAGATGACTACTGACTGGACATCTTCTGGTGCTGGAAGAATTTTCAGTTGTTGATAAGCGTAATTAACCCCTTCATGAACCGAGACATTCTTGACAGCGTCCAGGCTCACCTTGGCCTCAACAATCCAAGTCATACCAAGCAGAACATCAAATCCTGCCCGGGTAAAACTACAGCGGAAGTCTTGATCTTGGTATTTTTTTCATTTTATTACCACCTCATCAAACACGTCTTGTTCAATAGTGGTAACCCCATCCACAGAAGATAAGGTCAGAGTGACCAATCTTGATGGGTCATGCCATGTTTACAAACAAAGTTCTTTGATACTGTCACTCCAGCACACCCTGGATTGTAGACTGCCTTTGTGGAGATACCATCAAGCAAAATATCCAGGAGGATAACCCCTTGTAATGCCCACACAAAAGGTTTTGCAATCAAAAGTGCAGGCATACTTTGGGCCACCTTTTTACGCCATTCAACTTCCTTGAGCTGATCCACACCCAACTGAACTTGCACAGGCTGCCATGTAATCTCCCCATCTTCCTTAATACCTAAGTGCACATCCAATATCCACTCATCTGGAGAGGCATCTGGACTTCCCTTGGGCAGATTTGGACAAGAGACATCAATTTCCTGTATGGGTGGTTCCACTGGTTGACTGGCGCTTTTCCTGTATTCCTTCAAAGCCTTCCCAGATTGAAGTCTCATTCTCCCATTATTCTCCAAATTACTGAGCTCAGGTTGGGAGACACCTAAGCCCGCCTTTCTTTTCCCAAATCCTTAAACATAAGGTTGGGGTGTTCCTTGTCAAATTCTGCCCGGTTGGGACACTTTCCAGAGAAATGGCCATCCTTCCCACAGATCCAGCATCCCTTGGCCATGGGGAATTTACATGCCTGCTTAAATCTAGACATGTGGTCCTTATCAGAGGGACTTCTTGGACGTCTGGTTCTCTCAAAAGATTCTTCCCCTGCTGCAACATGAGCTCCTACTCTGGGACAAGGAGCGCTGTGTGGAGGGCCTCCAAGATCCCACTCCATCTGAATAATCTTTTGAACAAGTTTTGACCATGACAACTTCTCACAGCGTAACATAGAGGCCTGAGTTTGCAACCCAGGCCACATTCCAGTGAAGAAAGCATCTTCCACTAGATCCTGAGTGTGTTCCATGTCAACAAAGGCTAAGAACTCCTCCATTCTGGAAAATTACATTGACACCGTCTCATAGCCAGCTTGAATAACATCTTGAGCTTTTTGTAGCGCATCACCAGGTCTAAGGGTTACAGTGTAACTGGCTCAAAATTCCTCTAGTAATGTGGTCCCATTGTCGCCTTAACGTCTTTCAAACCACTTGAAACAGGCAGGTCCTGCAAGAACTTCCAAGCAATGACGTTTCTCATCATCTTCCAGACCAGAGGCTTGGATAAGGAAACCCTCCAGGAAAGTGTTTCCTTCCTTGGGATTTCCAGAAAACAGTGACATCTTGGCAAGCATAGACTGGATTCCTTTCACCATGGGTTTTTTCTGCCCCTGTGTTGGGCTCTGTGGCAGATCCAGGCCTAGCCAGTCCATCCTACCATTATCCTGCCCTTGACTCTTATTTCTATTACCTTCCTGTGACAAAGCTTTGAGGAGCTTTGCCTCCAGGGAGGCAATTTTATGGGACAACGCTTTGTTGTCATCCCGCTAACAAGCCATGATTTCAACGCTTTTTTCCTCTCTTGCTCTCAACGCCTCAATCTCACAGTTTGCCATTTCTTTTACTTATTGTAAAATTTTGTCTCATCCTACTAATAAGTTCCAAGCATCCCAAGCATAAATTTGGTTCCCTTGGGCAAGAGTCTCTTCCTTTGCAAAGTGATTGGAATACAGCTCTTCAAACGCAGCCTTTACTTCCACCAAAGTCTCTGCAGGAACAGTCTTAGTGACCTCCAGGCTGGCCCAAGCTTCTTCCAATGAACTTGTAGGAACCTCCTTCCTTGCTGCGGTGGTCTCCACACAAAGGACTCCAAATCTGGTTCTCTCAAATTTCAACAAAGAAGACATGATAATTGAAAAATAGGTGAGGGAAAGCGTCAAAACCGACAATGTGAATATATCTTATTAATGTTTAACTGTTTTTGCTTATATACCATTTGGGGCATACACAGCTAAAAACCCCTCCGGTTCCTGAATCAACTAATGATTTGTGACATGTGGTCTATAACATTTGAGTCATTCAACATAGATCTTTACCTAAAAGATCACCAACAATTCTCAACCTATGAGAATTAACCTACAATGAGAAGGAGTCACCTGACGCCATTCATCTCAATGTACCAATTTGACATGGAGATTACCAGCTCCCAGCGCCAAAACCCTGTGGATTGCACATCCCAAACTCAACTATCAGTGATCCAACTGGGAACCAGCTGATCAAACCTGAATTCCTAGGCATCCTTGCCTTTCTTTAGTTATCTTTGCATTTAATGGGTTTTTGCCTTAAAACCCATTAAAATGCTTTGAAACTTGAACCAGACGCCACTGCAACGCCCAGCAATTTCCCCAGGCAGCGCCTGAGAAAAATTTGATAGTGGCGCCTTGGCGCTTCTCAAATCCATTAGGCGACGCGGCGGCGCTTCTAACCCAATAAATTTGCCAATGCGGCGCCTTTAACCCTAATTTGGGGGGTTTCCCATAGTTATACTTAACCAACCCTCTTGACACAGTCAAGGCAATTATCTACTATAATTAAATCCTCTTTAATTATATTAGCTCATGTTTATTAATTAATCTTCCTGATTAACTAAACCGTTTTGAGACGCCTAGTCTCCAAGATTGATTTGGCCAACCTTGCCACAATTCTTCTAGTTAGCCTAACCTAACTGACCATCCATATTCTGTTCTTTTTATTAAATATAGATATCTAGTTTCTAGG
The DNA here is from genome assembly GCA_014839935.2 of Entomophthora muscae. NCBI lineage: Eukaryota > Fungi > Entomophthoromycota > Entomophthoromycetes > Entomophthorales > Entomophthoraceae > Entomophthora > Entomophthora muscae. The sequence continues at coordinate 148,144 of QTSX02001595.1, forward strand.
AACCTTTACCTCAAGAATTTGAATCAAACCTATCTATATGCAATAAACAGCAAAAACAGAATATCTTTATATTTTGGAGCATTTATTTGGCTAAATACTCAGCAGTGACTGTAGTATGGTCACAGGCAGTCTCAAAGAGCAATTGAGAAAAGGCGAGTAGTATCAGGATTTTGTTGGAGGCTTTGTCCTCCGGCTGAGCAACTGAGATGCTGTTCAATACCACGGTCTGAACCTGGCTGTTTTCACGGGTTTTAGGCAAGGAGGTTTGCTTGCATAGTGCTGCCACTAGGTAGACAGTGCACATATAATGGTAATGATAAATACCAGCGTCATTTTTTTACTAGTCCTAGCTGGTATTTGAGCTCTAAGGTCTTGACTTGGCTTGAGGTCCCAAAGAAGGCCTCAAAAATAGGTTCAATCAATCTGTCAGGCACCCACCCGCTAGGGAGTAAACCCCCTAGGTGGTGAATGATTGCAGAGGGATTCAATCCTTCACCAGGGATTCCACAGGTAAGGAGACCATTCCCAGATGAAATAACTCTCCAAGGAGCCAATACCTGCCTAGCAGGGGATTAAAACAACCCAGAAAGAAATACGCGCCAAGGTAGCTTAATAAAAAGGTTGAAGCCAAAGGATGAAACACTTGAGGTTTGTTCACCTGGGTGGAGGAACCATAAAACTTGGTTTCTTCCCAGACATGTGGATTGTTGGAGAGGGGACTTGCTGTATACCAGACCCCCGGAATCACGCGGCGCCAGGAGCTGTCAAGAAACTGAGAATCTGTTGTTGTGCCTGAATCAGCGTGTGAACCTATAGAGATGCTGGAAAACACTGTCAAAGTCAGGACTATCCAGAGTAATCATTTATACCCAAGCCACTCCCCATGAGGAGTCTTGGGTAATTTCATGGCCTTGGAAATTTAGAGGTTGTGTAAGAATAAAAGTTAACAAACAGTCACTTGGGTGAATGTAGACTTTATTTATTGAACAAGTAATAGATCATAACTTACCAGCCTTATATAGCATGGTAGCAAAAAATAAAAACTGGAGGAAACATAAAGGAGATCAACATCATGGAGAAGAAATTGGAGATACTTGGGGAATTTGGAGATCCTGGGGAGTTTGGAATTAAACTTGGATTATTTGTCTTATTGAAGCCAAAATATTGACCTCAAGGTAGTTTAAAAACAATGTTTGGTTTAAATTACCAACCCAAAGGAACAGGCAGAAGCAGGAGATGATCATCTATTGCCCAGTCAAAACTGGGGAAGGAGAGCAGGGAATAGCCCTAGAAACAGCAGGCAATGGGCCAGGTTTGAGTAATTTAAAGTCAAAACTGTTGTCAACGTCATCTGGATGCTTAAGAACCTCTTTTGAAATGATTGCTGCATTATCTGATTGGCTGGAATAGTTAAATGAAGGTAACAATTTTTTTAAAATTATCTAATGTTTTCCTTAATTTGATTGTCCACCCAGACAGCAGGAGACCCAGGTTTGAATTTCGGTGTTGAATCTACTGAATCCAGAGCTGTTTAAAGACCAACAATTGGGTCATTATTTGTTAGATTAATCTGTTTCCTATTAACTGTGCTACTTAACACTTTAAAATTTTGTTTTAATTTTCTTATCAATAAATTTAAATAATTATAACAATTTTATCAAAATAAATCTTATTTAATCCTTATAATATAAAAACCTATATTAAATTAATCATTTTCTGCTTACAGCTAAATTAAACTGTATTAAAAGCTAGTAACAATCTTATTTCATGTACCATTTTTCTTGAAAGCTGATTAGTAAAAAATGACTTCATTCTAAAAAGAGAAACATAAAAATACAATAAAACTGATACAATGCTTTTTGTTGGAAATTAAATTGTTGCCTAAAATCTTAGCTTTTTTAAAAATATTTAATTTAAAATATAATAATTTTTGAATCCCTCTTTTTAAAAAGAGGGCATACAGCTTTTTTGCATATTTAATAAATAAATATTAAATAATTTTGGATTTGTTTTATAAAAAATCTAGTAAAAAGTTAAAAAAACTAAAACTAAAATTAAAACTAAACTTTTATTGAAATTTCAGTGATCTCATTTAGCATAAGTAATTTATTCTTAAGTTAGATTTTATAGAAAATATATAATAAGAACTTATAAGAGAGTAAAAGTTTTTCTTTTCAAATTCTTAAGTATTTAATATTAATAAAATGGCTTTATACAACTATTTAATAAAATTATATTTTTATACTGTATGCTAGAGATAATATGTATAAAAAATCCAAACATAAAAAAGAATGTATCAAAATCTTGCTTTATTTAATTAAATTTTATAAAGGTTGAAATTTATTTAAACTAAATAAAAAATGATCTTAGTCATTGTATCTATAAAAATAAGATACAACTTTAATTATATAAGCAAATATTTATATGTGATTAAAAATAAAATTTTTGTTTTGATAGATTTAAGATATATAAAGTTCATTTTTTATGAACTGTTAAAAGTTACAATAAACTTAAGTTTATTTAAACAAAAGGTTTTTGAGTTGGTTACTAGAAGTAAGCTAAATAATAATTTATACTTTAAATTTAGTTTACTGATTAAAATATCATACTTTAAGAGTTAATTAGCATATTTTATTTCAAATAATAATTTTATAAGCTTACATTCAAAGCCGCTTCAAGATACTAAATTGGTATTAAAATATAACATTGCAGCACAATTCCGAAAGCTGAGATTAAGGGCTTTCTAATGATACTAGTTTGAGCGAGATTGAAGTACTATTTGCCGAGATATCAACAGTTAACCAGAATATAAAAAGGGGTAAATAAACAATGATATCAGACTCCAGGGGTGATATTGATAAATTAAGGAGATAAGTTGGGGGTCAGTTGGGGATTTATGCCTGTAGTGCGAAAGCTCAGCTAACATGGTATTTAAAAAGCTCAACTTTACAGAAATTTACTTTACAATCCACACATTTACTCCTCTCTGATAACTGCACATCTATTTCCAAGCAAGAACTGCCTGAACCAAGCCAAGGAACCCAACCACTGTCATTATGGAACCCATCAAGTTTGCACCTCAGATGACACCCTTCTTCTCACTGGGGGCTTCTACTAAGAGAGAAAGAATCTCTATGCTTAAACAAGCATTCCTTTTTACTGCTGGCAGTGATCTTAACAGCTTTGTTGAGCATTTCTTATTAAAAACAGAGTTTGGAAAAAGTACCTTCTTACCTGTCATACAAAATTCTAAGACAGATGATTTCCTTAACAACCTAAAGGAATTGATGTCAGAGTCCCCTGCCAAGCACCTTCCTTCCCTAAGAGCATTGGTTACATCAAGCTACAGTCTGAAAGAGCTTTGGGATCGTGGATTTAAAATGACAAAAAATGAGTATTCATATTCTAAAAAAATAAAAAATGCTAAAAAAGCATCATTAAATTCAAAAAATAAAAAAGGAAAAAATGATTCAGTAAAGAAAGAAAACATAAAAAATATTTTAAAACACATATTAAAAAATTCATTCCCAACCAGCCAATTCACTAAAAAATCCCCTGGATTGATTTATGAAGAATTACAAAAAGAATTGAGTGAATACTCAACTAAAATAAAACACACCTTATTGAAAACAAAAAAAGAAATTTATGAAGATATGAAAATAAAAAACAATATTTCTATTTCACTTTCCACTTTCTATAAGCTTATTCCTAATAATATAATTAAAAGCAAAAAGCAAACTGATATGTGTAACATTTGCAACTTAAAAAAATCATTAGAAATGAAGAAAAAGGATTTGAGTATAAAGAAGTTGCCATTGCCTAAATCTATTAAAGAAAATTTGGAATCTATTGACCTACATGAAAAGTTTTATAAGCATCAAAATAAAGAATATATTAGTGATATAAATAATCTTGATAATAATTCATGTGTTATAGTAATAGACTATAAAGAAAACTTTAAAATAGGTGGGGGTCCTATAGAGACAAATAATTGTTTTTATGAGAAAATACCTATTTCTTTATTAGGATTTGCAATTGCTTTTAAAGAAAATGAGAAAATTAAATATGAGTATCATGACTTTTTATCTGAAATTTTATCTCATGACTCTTTGTTTTCAGGTCAGTGTTTGATAAGTCTGCTTAAAAATAATAAATTTAAGAATATTAAAAATATTAAAGTTTGGACTGATAATGGTAATCATTTTAGATCTTATGAATTCTTTTATTATCTTTTTAAAGAGGTACCTAAAATTATAAAAGGAACAATTAAGTTTAATAGATTTGTTGAGTGTCATGGCAAAAGTATTGTTGATGGTCATTTTGGTGTATTATCTAAAATATTTAAACAAAAGGAAAATGAGATGTATATAAAAAATATAAATGATCTCAAAATGGTTTTTGAGAGAGAGGAAGAAAGAAAGGGTTTATATGAGTCACTTGTAAATAATTCAGATGTTTCCCAAAAAACCTTTTTTTACATCTATGATAGAAAATCTAGGCCTAAAAAAGCTGGCTTGAAGTCAAAGCATTTTATGTTAATCTTTCATATTTAATGAAAGATGGTAAGCTTTATGTTTCACCTTTGACATTTGAGGATGTTAAGGAGTACTCCAAAATAAATTATTGTGCAAAGTTCTGCACAGATGACAGAGAAACAAAGAGAGCTGATACTACTAAAGGATTAGTAGGACATGTTCATGAAGTTGGACGCATAACAAAAACTTATATTTCACATAGGATAAATAGTCTTTTAAATACAACAACTTTTTTTTCTAAAAATAACTAAGAAATTAATTATATGAGCCAAAGATAGGGTAATAGTAATTATGGCTTTGGGGCTGCTATTACTCTCCCATGCAACTCATATATTTGATTCTTGGCTTATTAAAATAGAAAAAAGGGTTTTTAGCAAAAATACAGTTAATGGAAATAAGATTTATTTTTATTATTTGTATATTTTACACAATTAAACTTTTATTCAGTAAACTAAGCATTATATTAATGTTCAAAAAACATAAGTTTACGGCTTAAATGATACCAAAGAAGTTAAAAGTCTTTAAAATGCTTAAGCTGGCGCCTTGGCTTAATCTAACAAATAATGACCCAATTTCAGGTAAAATAGGACAGTAACTACTGACTAACCCAACAATTTTATGATCCAAAATTAACCCCAAAGAAGGGGGTATTTCTGCCAATATACCAAGAGGAAGATTGTTGTCAGTAGGCTCTGAAAGAGCATTCCTGACATGGGGGACCTGTTCAGTTTGTTTTGGCTGGTTCTGGCTCCCTTTAGGTCTAGGGGCTTTCTTACCGTCCATCTTACCTGTTGTCTTGATCCATTTGTGTTGCACAGGATGCTATTGTACCTTTGGGGCCGCCTTTTCCTCCATTGGCTAATCTTGGGACTGTCAGGATCCTGGAAGTTGTCCACTGTCCCTCTCTTGGTCTGGGCTGCTTCACGGGCCCAGTCTCTCTTGTGTCTCTCCTTCAGTTGTCCCTGGAGAGCCTCCATGGCAAAGGATGCACAAAATGACACCATCTGTTTCACCTTTGAGAAACATTCTAATTTTACATACTGTGCCCCTTCCCAAAATGAAATCATCTGTTTCACCCATAAAAACCACATTCCTTTTTTATTTTGTGATCTACACAATGGAGTGAGGCACAAATTGTGACCTACTGTCTTGCCCTGCCCCAAAGGGCAGGCTTTTTAGGATTTTTATTTAACTTTTGGTTTTCTTTAACCTTTCTTTTATTATATTAATATTTGAAAATTTAAATTAAATTATTAATAATTTTTTATTCTAAGTCAGTTACCTTAATTTCTATGTCAATTCAAATTTGAACTGCTGTTGTCTTCTCCTCTCATTTTGGCTATTCTATTAGCCTAATATTTTCTACTTTAAAGTTAGAGAATTTTAATTTTTCCTTACCTTTCAAAACTCCTAGTTACGCCGTTGCCGCTCTTTCCCCAGCTTCACGTTGCAGATCTGCTGCAGACTGGTCTTCTGTTTCTTCTTTTCCTTCCAGGTCATCTCCAAAACTCTCCAGTTGCTCTTCTTCTTGGCTGCTTTCTCCCTGACTATCAATCCTCAACTGAAAAGGCCTTTTTCTATAAATAAAGAGCTTTTGAAGAGTAGGCTTTAAGCCAAAATTCTAAGTGATTTCTACCCTTCAATCTTTACCAATTTCTAATTTCATATCTTAAACTTTAGAAATTCAAAGTTTTATTTTATTTCATTCTAAAGTTCCTCTTTTCCTTCTCTTAATAAATGGAAGCCATAAAACAACAAGCCTTAGGCTTGTTGTATCCATTTTTTCCCTTAAGGAATCTTTTAATAGTTATATGTACCAGTTTGCTGACGGAGAGTATCCCAATATTAGCATCCCCTTAGTTACTAATTTTTTATTATTAAACAACTTATTTTATCTTCTTTGCTTAGGTTTTTTAAGCTCTATCACTCCTTTTGTAACTCAGTATAAGTTCCTGGCTGGATTCTGTAAGACTATACTACAGACAGTTCCTACTTTCTTATACCTTTTAAATTTTAATCCCAATGCCTTACACACTTTAGTTTATAACCTTGCATCACTATGGGCAAGACCTTACATTATTTTGGCTTTCCATGGGATTGACCCAGGCAATAATTTTCCATTTTTTCCATCATTCTTTTAGCTTTGATCCTCTCTATTACTATTGTAACATTGCTATCTCTAGTCATTTTTTTACTTGGTTGGTTATAGATAAAGTTTTTCTTAATAAAGAAGGACATACTCCTACTTCCTACACCAACCAAACAGTAGTTCTCAATAAATTAGCTCATATTTCTCTACCCCTAGTATTTTTAACACTTTAGCTTATGCACAGGCCCACTTCACTGCTTATGGATCAAAGTTTCTTACCAACTCCCAGAAGGACCTCTATCTTGCAGAGAAGCTCACCAGTCACTACAGAGATTGGTTTAGCTCTCACTCAATACGCAACTCAGGTATCCTCCAGAACCATGATCTCTTTGTCAGTTCACTCCTATTCTTCTCTGGAGAAGACAAGGAGTTGTCTACTCCCTCTGCTTTCCAATTTTCAGGCCTCACACAAGGATTTCTCCCACTTGGCAAATACAACTGGAAGTTTTGCTCCCTTCAATCAAGACTACAAGCCTCTGACGCTGAGGCTTGCAGCTTCTACAAGATAGGACTCAACAAGTTGCTTCAGGAATTTTTGGTCCACCACAATCTCCCTGACAAGTTAGAACCTCTTATCAGAGAGGTGTTTAAGTGAAAATAAAGATACCTTTCCTCAAAGACACAATCTCCTTCATTTTATCCCCCGCAACTCAGTTGTTTGTACCAGACAAGGTACTTCTCTCTTCAACCCCTCCACCTGGTACCAAGCCAAAGGCTGGAGGAGGTTTTTACCTTACTGCAGGGGAAGTCCTCAGAAGAAGGAGCAATAACCTCTGCTCCTACTGTGGATCAAAGGACCATCTTCTATGAGGCTGCCCTCTCTCCAAGTGCTCCCCCCTTTTCAACAAAACCTCCACTTTTGCCTTGCTTTCCCTTAGTGACACTTCCAAGTCACCTACTGTATTAGTGACTATCCATGGTCCTTTGGGGAAAATCAAGGTCCTTGCTCTTCTCAATACTGGCGCTGATGCCAACTTCATTGAAGAGAAACTCACTAATCTAATTGGACTTCCCGCTTTTGGATCCCTTGATGTTAAGGTGGGAAATAGCATTCTCACTAGCACCACACCTATCCTCCAACCCGTCACCATTGACTTGATGGCTCTCCATTCCGCGTCATGTGTAACTCCTCTCCCAACTTATCCTTCCCCTTCATCCTCGGATTCCTGTGGCTGAGAGAATTGTTACTTAACTTTGACCACCCAAAAAACATGATTTTGTTTATCTTCAATGATGTTGTCAAATTGCTACCTCTTGTATCTGGCACTCTTTGCCTAATCCCCTCCAAACTCAACCTGACTGCCATATCTAGTACAATTCCGGTTACTCTTTCCGCTAAAGACAAGGATGGATTACCTTATTGTTACTCTTCCTTCAAGGATCACTTTAGTGAAGAAGAGTGTAGCTTGTTATCCCCTCATAGGCCCTATGATATCCAGATAAACCTTAAACCAGGCACCGCTCCTCCCTGGGGAAGGCATATTCCTCTCTCTGACTCAGACAACACCTTTCTTAAGAACTACATTAATGAGGAACTCTTTAAGGGCTTCATCTCACAATTCATGTCTCCATGTTCTTCTCCCATCTTCTTTGTCAGTAAATCAGATGGCTCTAAGCGCCCTTGTGTTTAATATAGAGCACTCAACGAGATCACAATCAAGGATAGATGCCCTATTCCTTCTGCTGAGGCCTTGACCAATTGCCTTGCTGGTAGTTCTGTATACACTAAGATTGACCTCCAAAGCGCTTTGAACCAGGTCAGAGTCTCCCCTGGCCACAAATGGAAGACTGTGTTCTGTACCCCATTTGGGTTGTACAAGTACAATGTAATGCCCTTTTGTTTATGTACAGTAGTTTTAAAAGCTATGGCAACAAGCAAAAACAATCCAGATTTAAACAAAATGAATTCAGATTAAAACAAAATTAAAAATAAATGAATTTATATTGATTTACACTGGATTTGAGTTCATTTCAATTTAGTTTAAATTTAAATTCATTTTGTCTAAATCTGAGTTCATTTTGTTTGTTGCCATAGATTTTAAAACTACTGTAACGCTCTGTCAACCTTTCAGGCTTTAATGAATGAGGCACTCCTTCCCTTCCTTAATGAGTTTGTTGTCATTTATCTTGATGATATCCTCATATACTCCTCCTCCCACTCCAATTATGTTGCCCTCATCAGCCAGGTCTGTCAGGGCCCAGAGTGCCCTGGGCAGTCAGCTGGCCTCTCTAGAGGTGATTAAACATGCAGCATGGAAACCCCCACAAAGCACTTCCCAGGGCAAAATACCCCCCCCTTTCAACTAACAAATGGCCCAGGATTCAAGAGGCACACAATCCTTGAATCTTTGACATTGAGCCTGTTAACAAATCTGGGCCATTTACCTATTGGGAAATGGCACATTGGGAACGCAACTGTTTGATTGCGCAATTGGGCAATTGATCCATTGCAGGAGCTAAAAATAACTGTAGCAACTTGCCATGATGCAAAATTCAAAAGGTTCATGTCATAGCAGCCAATGAGAGCTCACTCTCTTGGCCAAGCGCGCAAATTCCAGGTAAAATCGCAAATACACCTCCAAATGATGCCATCAGTTCTCTGGTGGCACAAAAGGCCATAGAATCATCAGTAAGTATAAGTAGTGAAAGGGAGAAGCCCTCCTCACTGTTGACATCTTAATAAAGCAATTTTATGCCTATAAATTATTATCTTATTGCAGGAATTGTCTATTTTTGCTCAAATTTAATTATTTTCTTTGCATCTATTTGTGAATCCACCACAATATACAAACTAGCCTATCCACATCCACATGTTTATACTACTGCTGCCCTTGTTGAACCACCCTGCGCCCTTGATCTGGAGAATTTCCATCCACACCATTTGGATCTGCCACCAACCATGAAGGAGATTCCAACTGCACCTCCTCTCCCAAATGCGCCGCCCACTCAGGACTTCAGCAAGCTAGGTTTTGTCTACATCACCGTATTGGGGCTGGCCAACCAAGTTGTGCCCCATACTGGGAGTTGGCGCCCCCTGGCCACTGCCCTCAACTACCTGGTACGGATTGCGCCTATTGTGTACATGGACTTTCAAGCCCGGTCTGCCTCCCCTGTGGGAGTCCAGCCAGACTCTGATATGGGCCGTGACAAGGTCCTCCAGAGACTTTGAGAATACAACCTTTTTTCAAAATCTTCAAAGTGCTCATTCTTCTGCACTGAGGTTGATTTTCTTGGATATGTTGTCACTCAAAATGGTTTTGCTGTCTCTCCTAGCAAGGTGGATGCTATCCAGAACTGGCCCGTTCCCAAAACCTGCTCACAATTTTGTGGTTTCCTTGGATTGGCAAACTATTGCTGTAAGTTTGTAGGAAATTTTTATTCTTTAGTTTTGCCTCTCACTACCCTTACTTCTCCTTCTGTTCCTTTCATCTGGACACCTGAGGCCCAGCTCACATTTGATGCTACTAAGGCTGTCTTTGTCTCCACTCCTGTTCTCCTGATGCCTGATTCTTCCAAACCCTTCTCGGTTGAGACTGATGCCAGCAACTATGCCGTTGGTGGTGTTCTCCTTCAGCTTGGGAGGGATGGGATGCAACACTTTGTTGCATACTTCTCTCAAAAACACCTTCCAACTGAACAAAACTACCCCGTACACAACAAGGAACTTCTTACCATCATCAAAACACTCCGGCACTGGCGTTGCTACCTTGAGGGACTCAAAAAAGCATTCCTCATTTACACAGATCACAAGAACTTGCTTTATTTCACAGAGTCACGTTGAATCTCCCAAAGACATGCTAGATGGGTATTGGAACTATCAAATTTCTGTTTCAAACTAATTTACAAGAAAGTTATACTCAATACCCTCCCCAACGCACTTAGTTGCCACCTGCTACTGGACAACATTGACAAAGATTACAAATCCCTCAAGACCAAGATTGTTATTCCTCCTGAAAGTTTCCTCAAACTTAACGTTATCAGCACCACAACTCCTGACATATTGAAGAAAATCCACAAGTCCCAGCGTTCTGATAAAGTCTTTTCTCAGATTATTGATGCTCTTACAAACAATGAGACATTCTTAACCCCTTCCTTCTCTCTGATAGATGGTGTGTTATACTTCAACAACTTTTTGGTAGTCTCATCCTTGGACCTTCAACAGCTACTAACCGGCATGTTCCATGACTCTCTTGCTGCAGGCCACTCTGGCTATAAGAAGACTCTTTCAAAACTATGTGATCACTTCTGGTGGCCAAAGATGTCCACTTTTGTCAAGTCATATGTCAGTAGTTGCCTGGCTTGCCAGAGAAGCAAACACTCCACTAAGAAACCTGTGGGTCTACTATGTCCCCTTCCAGTCCTTGAGGGTCCTTGGCTGTCAGGGATTCTTTCCCTGATTACCTGGCTCTTATAGACAGCCTTGGAAAAAACATAGTCTCAAATCAACACCAGAACAAAGATTTAGCATGCACCCAGTCAAAAACACAACACAACAGTCTTAACAGTAATACTTGGTATTTGGAAACCTTGGGGAACCAGATTTGAACCCAGGTTGCTTCTAAGGAATATATTGTTAGCTCCAGATCAACACAAACCTTTGATTTACTTTTTTATTACCTTGTAATTCAGTCGGTTTTTGCTTTTGAAATGTCTTTCAAATTTGAAAGTGTTAATAATAAGCTTGTAAACGTCACTTACTGTCTTGATCCTGATTGGCTGCATCTAGCTTTCCAACTGACTGATGACCTGCTCTCTCTTCTTTTAGTGCAAGCTCTGTACTCTTCACTACTTGATCTTCAACCTATACACCGCTTAATTGTCTCTGATATTGTGGCTTACTCTACTTTCTTATTTTTTATTTATGAGATTATACCATCTCTCCAGACCCAAATCAAAGCCAATATTACCCAGGTATTGATTTCATACATTATAGTCATGAAAATCATTGGCAAATCTCTCTCATTCCCCCAAATAACCACTTAAATATTCCAGCCTCCGTTTTGGAGGCTATTTAAGTGTGCAAATCTTATCATTCTTAAATGTTCCAACAATAAAGAATATTCCACTTCTTGCTACTCCTCCATTTTTTAATAAAACACACTTTTGAAGCCATGAGAGGAATTCTTTTCCTATCTTGGTTTCTAGTCTACTTCTTGCCAGTGTTGTCGGCCTTGGAAAATCCAACTCCTACAACCAACTGGTATAATTCCTCCCCAGATGACGCCCACCAGAAGGAATCCCTTGCCCATGAATGGTTCAAATATCCCTCTGGACATTGGGGACGTAAATTCCACTATGGCTGTTCATTTACTACACCACCCACTGAACCTATTCTGGTTAGACCTTATGCCTCCTTTTACCTCTTGACGTATTTGGTGGGTTACTATCTACTTGGACAATTCAGCTCTATGTTTGGAAGGTTTGCTTACCTAGGAAACCTTGGACATCTTGCAATAGTCACAGTTCCTATTGGCTTGGTAATTGCAGGCTTGAATGTAGGGGCCTTGGCCATCAGCTGGGAAGTTTATTCCCTTCCAAGTGGGTCCCTGACATTGGCAGTCTGTCTTCTTAGATTACATTGTCCAACTTCCTCTGTCTGAAAGTTTCAACACCATACTTTTCATTTTAGACAGATTCTTAAAGCAGGCTATTTTTGCTCCTTGTAATTCCAACATTACTACTAAGCAAACTTCTTCCCTCTTTGTTAAACACATCTTTATCCACCACAGCACTCCAAGAGATATTGTCTCTGACTGTGGACCACAATTACTTTCCCTGTTCTGGAAGGAGTTTATGGCCCAACTAGGCGTTCACCTCTCCCTTAGCACATCTTATCATCCCCAGTCTGATGGGCAAACCAAACGTACAAACCAAACACTAGAATGTTTCCTTTGCTGCTTTTCCAACAAACAACAAGACAATTGGGCGCCTCACTTACCTTCAGCCCAGTATTCCTACAATGCTACCCCCATTCCCCTACCAAGATGACCCCATTCATGGCAAATTTAGGCTACACCCCCGCCTTTGTCCCTTCTGACATCTCCTCTGTCTGTTCACCATCAGCCAAGAAGTTCCTGGTCCATCTACAACTCATTCAGAATTCCTTAAAGGAGAATCTCTCTAAGGCTATTGAGGTTTACAAGGTCCAGGCCAACTGTCACCGTCAGAAAGGAAAGAGCATCCAAGTCAACAACCTTGTATATCTAAATACAAAGAATCTTCCTATCAGATGGCCCTCTTGTAAGCTTGGTCCCCAATTCATAGGGCCTTTTCTTGTAACTGAAAGGGTCAGAAAGGTAGCATACTGTATTCAACTTCCTCCAGGGTATTGCATCCACAATGTCTTCCATGTTTCCCTCCTCAAACTTCAGGATTCTCCTCCTCTCTCCCATCAGAACAACAAAGCCACTCCTCCTCACATGGTTGAAGGAACTCCTGAATATGAGGTTGAGTCCATTATCAACCATTGATATCACTACGGTAAACTCCAATACCTGGTTCTTTGAAAAGGATATTCTGTCAAAGAGAGTTTTTGGGAGCCCTTGCCCAACCTTGCCAACTGTCCTGAGGTCCTCATTCCTTATATTCAAGCATATTCTGAGCTTGGATCTGGAGGGGTAATGTCATGCCCTGCCCTGAAGAGCAGGCTTTTTAGGGTTTTATTTAACTTTTGGTTTTCTTTAATCTTTCTTTTATTATATTAATATTTGAAATTTTAAATTAAATTGTTAATAATTTATTATTCTAAGTCAGTTACCTTAATTTTTACGTCAATTCAAATTTGACCTGCTGTTGTCTTCTCCTCTCATTTTGGCTATTCTATTAGCCTAATATTTTCTACTTTAAAGTTAGAGAATTTTAATTTTTGCTTACCTTTCAAAACTCCCAGTTACGTCGTTGCTGCTCTTTCCCCAGCTTCATGTTGCAGATCTGCTGCAAACTGGTCTTCTGTTTCTCCTTTTCCTTCCAGGTCATCTCCAAACTTCTCCAGTTGCTCCTCTTCTTGGCTGCTTTCTCCTTGGCTATCAATCCCCAACTGGAAAGGCCTTTTTCTATAAATAAAGAGCTTTTGAAGAGTAGGCTTTAAGCCAAAATTCTAAGTGATTTCTACCCTTCAATCTTTACCAATTTCTAATTTCATATCTTAAACTTTAGAAATTCAAAGTTTTATTTTATTTCATTCTAAAGTTCCTCTTTTCCTTCTCTTAATAAATGGAAGCCATAAAACAACAAGCCTTAGGCTTATTGTATCCATTATTTTCCCTTAAGGAATCTTTTATTAGATATATGTAACAGTTTGCTAACAGAGAGTATCCCAATATTGACATCCCCTTAGTTACTTATTGTTAACTATTAAACACCTTATTTTATCTTCTTTGTTTAGTTTATTTAAACTCTATCACTCATTTTGTAACTCAGCATAAGTTCCTGGCTGGATTCTGTAAGATTATACTACAGACAGTTCCTACCTTCTTATACCTTTTGAATCTTAATCCCAATGCCTTACAAGCTTTAGTTTACAACCTTGCACCACTATAGGCAAGACCTTACACCTACTCCAAAAGTTGTGATACAAAATTACATGGATTGTTTTGTGAACCAATCCAAAACATCCAAAAAATGGTTTTGTGACACTGTGTTTACACAATTGCTGCTTCTGTCCCTTTCCTAATGAAAAGCAATCTATATCAGTTGCATGGTGTCATCTATCTGCTTACTTGTATGAAAATGAATAAGTAAGAAAAAGAAAATCAAATTATGACATTGAGCTAATAACATCAACTTGTCATATTAGATTTTAATCACATCAATTCAAAAGCTGGGTTTATTTTACATTTACATTGAAATAGTGGAAATAGAAGCTCTCTGTAAAGAGTCTTGCCTTGTGTCAGGATGTTGGGATATTGACTAATTAACAGATTCAACCAATTATTGTGGGCCAGCTGTCAATCACTATTTGGAATGGTTTCAACAGAACAATGTGGGCTGCGGGATCAATGAATCAATGACCAAATCATATCCTGGCATTAACAAATTCATGCATTGCAATTAATTAATGGAATATGCAATTACTGCTCATTAATTAGTCTACCTCAACAACCACCTCAAACATGCTTCTCATAATAATTATTATTCTAATCTTTAATTATATCCTAGAACAAGAGCCATCACATGGGCTGTCATTTGAAATGCTTCTAGAAGAGTCCAAATGGACTGGGCTGTCAGGCCAAACACTCTAAGATAAAAAGGCTTCAAGCCTATTATATTAGAGTAGCTCTGATTAAGTGAAACAATCATCTCTGTAAACTAGTAGCCACCCACTAGCTAGCTAGCCCTTGAAGTGGCCCAGGTAGACAGAAAGAATACCAATCTTTGGAAGATGTCAAGCAAGATTCTGTCAAATCCACCCTAACAAGGATAGGCCTCCTGCTGTGTTGCCCTAATGCTACTTCAGTCTCTTCTAGCGTCGTGAGCCAACTCGGATAAAATGTGGACAGGCAGGCTGCCTTAAAGCTAGTCCATTAGAATAAAAGACTGATGATTCCATATTGACTTGATGATTGATCCAAGTCCTATTTTCTTAATGCGATCCTCCCTTAGGCTTTATTAGTAGAGCAAAAGATGATACATTGGCATACAGTATAATTATCTATAGTAAAATATAGAGACAACACATATGAACCTATATCCAGAAGTAGGAAGAACCGTCCCAAATCCCTTTGGCTTTGGGCCCAGTCAGACTTGCTACTTCTGATGACAACAAAATATTCTGGGCCAAAGGTTCCACCAAAGTCACAGGTTCTCTGTACTTTCCTAATGTTAGAAGTTTTGGATATCATCTGGCGGATGATAAAATACCATAGTCCGTGATTTTCTGACACCTTGCATCAATTAAAAAATATTTTCTTGGCTTAAAACTCCTTTCAGACAAAAAATAGCTCCTCTCCCCATACTCTAAGGTTGAATATGCTTCAGATAGGATCGCTTCTCTTAGCGAAGTAGTTACTGTTAAGTTAATAAGCCACAGGTAGGCTGAACTATAATTAGATCATGGGACCAAAATATCGAAATAATAAATTAAAAAGATGGCAATAAACTAAGTATGACGTAAGCCCAATCAACCTAGGCAAACGACAGTGGATACTTGCCTTATTGGACATGTTTCGGATATAACCGTATCCTTTAGATAACAATTTGCATTGATTTACAGACCTAAATACGTGCAACAACTGATCATTTCTAATATTCATATTTTTAAAAATTTCGTGGCCAACCTCCTTTGATTTATATTTCAACGATTTTATCTACATTAGAAAATGTACACCTATATGAGTTGGCGGGTTATCCGCGATATGAGAAATCGCCAGCTGGTTTCATCCTACGAAGTGATCAGACAAGCTTACCGCTACATTGCCCGAAATGAAGAAAACCCAATCAAACTTCGCTATCAAGCCCAGCTTGCCTTAAATAGCATCCCTCGCCCTGCACGTTTAGCAGCTATTAAAAACCGCTGTGTAGAATCGGGAAGAGGCAGAGGTATTTTCAGAGCTTTCAGAATGTGCAGAACCCAGTTCCGTAACAAAGCACTCAACGGTGATCTGCCCGGTGTCATTAAAGCTCAATGGTGATTTTTTGCTCTTTTTGGCATCAAATTAAAAGCTGGTCTATGTGCCTACAATAAGGTGCCATGATTATGCAGGGTAAAAAACAAAGTGCTTTTTTAACATTTTATTTTTCACCTTTGCAAATCTAATTATCTTTTAAAAAAAATGTATAATTTTTCCCTTTGGAAGCATTTTGCTTTCTTCAACAGTATAACGCTTCTAGGAGTGACGGTATATAAAACAATTAAGTTTAAGTAACTCAAAACTAATAATTTCTATCACAAATACTCTAAGTGTTTCCTTAAAATCGAACGTAAAGTGCCTATTATCTCAAATAGCGATTTTTTTATATATAGCTACACTTAAAAGCTCTCTTCAGGTTTCTCCAAATCCCAAACCTTGGCTATTTCGCCTTCCAAACGAAATCTTCGGGATGTGTAAAACCCACCAGCAAAAATCAAATTCAGTTTCATAGACATACTTCATTGTCTTCTCAAAAATGCCATGTTATGCAAGTCAGTATATTTTAAATTTATAGTTTTCCCCGTTGCCTGAATATATATAATACACTAATAATGAGTACGTATGCTTTACAGGAATATTTCGATTGACTTTATTTTTAGCTAGGTGCAATATCATTTAAATATAAAAGCTAAGCTAAATTATGCTAATCGGGGTATAGTAAGTAATCAGTCAGTAATTTGCATTGTCCTTGCTCTAAGGTTGTGATCCTATCTAAAGAAAGATGTAACAGTTGCCATGTCAACAATGCTCTAGTTTACTTTTACTTCTTCTCTTACAGCTGCTGAACATGGCGATCTTAACCTAAATTAGGCCATAGTAGGATATTAAATGGAAAGTAAAAACTATATGCAATAATATAAAACTGCGGAAAAAACAAATTGCATTTTAGCCATATTATCTTTCTATTGTAAACATGGTTACAATTTCCTTTATCCCTAGGTCGAATCAATGTTGCAACTAATTCACTGCTTAATTCAATCAAAACTTGAACATTTTAAAAGCTTAAATTACACCAACGTTAAAATATATTATTATAGTTATATTTAAGCAAGAAAGGGGGTAAAAATTAAAATTAGATAAAATAAAAGTGAAACATTATTTTATTGAAGAATCAGAAAGCTTTTTCCAGCCTTTGGAAATGCTACGAACTGTCTATATAGACATGTATAATCCTGGAAAGTGCTTATAAAAGCCAAGGGTTTGCCCTACTACGGGGTCTGTCCCAGATCTCATATCAGATGCACTAGTCTTGGCTTCAGAATCAACCCCAAGGAAGTAATTACCCAAGTGGGAGCAATCATGGATTTATCAACACTAATAAGTTGGTTTTTTATATAAAAAAAGTATTTTACTGATGCAACAGAAGTCAACACCTCGCCTGACAACATATCTAACAATATGCAGAGGGCGCTCAATGAGTTTCCCCATGCTTTATCTAATGGCATTATGTTTTCTATTTTGAATGTCAAAATACAGGACATTAATCCCTTATAAGAAGCAAAGCCAATTTCAGACAAAGCTCTCTTGATAAGTTATTCAAAGTTCAAACTATATTTGAATTGTGTCATCATATCACACCCCTGTAGCCCTGTGGCTACTCTTTACAGCATAACATCTCACATTTCTCATTAAAGCTATTATCTTACCTTAAATCTATGTCCATTTCCCTTTAGGCTGTTGTCTTTCCCGATCTCAAATAACAAGCTATAATTAGTTTGTTTGCAACACTTTCTTAAGAGTTATCCTAATACCAGGGCCTCACAGACCACAAGCCGCTTATATACTTTAAAACACAAAACAAACTTGCTTGCTAAAAGGCCAAATAAATGAAGTTACTTAAAAAGTTAAACTTGAACATCTAATATAAAAAAGAGATGGGACTGGTTACTGTGAATGCTCTCTTTAGGTTATGTTAACCTAGAGAAGATCACATCAATAACCTTGACTATGACTGGCCCAAACTCTATAACCCAGGCTATAAACCCAAAGAAGAAAGATCTCATCACAACACAGTGTACTCATGAAAACAGGTACAAAAAAGTTACATGGTTTCAACAGCATAGTATACAAGATACTAAATATAAGCAAATCTCATATTTTTCTGTAAGAGCTTGCCCAATAAGGCGCAAGATTATAAACTATATTGTGTAAAGCGTTCAAATTTAAGTTTAAAAGATATAAAAAAGTAGGCACAGTTTGTAGGAGTACCTTTAAAAGACCTGCTAAAAACTTATTATTAGACACAAAAGGTGTCATAGAATTAACTAATCCTAAACAAACTATATAAAATAGTGTGTTAAACAAGGATTTGTTTGTAACCAAAGGTATATCTACGTCAGGATATTCCCTGTGGAAATATCTCAACATAAAACTAGTCAAATTATTCCTAAAGTAAAAAAATGATGACAACAAGCTAAATGCTTGTTGTCTAACTATCTCCATTCTAATTATGCTAGCTGTTTGAGCCTGGGAGGCAAATTTAACTACCAACAAGGCATCTAATCTAAACCTAAGCTTCTTTTAATTTTAAAAATGATAACCTAAGAAAATTTCAAAGTTAGAATTTGGAGAATAAAAAATATAATTGAAGTAAAAAAACCTGTAAACAGTGATTGGGGAAAAACCACTTAGAATTTCAGCTTAAAAAGCTTACTTCTCTGGTGTCTTTATTTATAGGCAAGAAAAACCAAGTCTTGGGGAGATCTTCAGAGCAAAACAGGGAGCTTTCTGAACAGATGTGATTGACAGACAGAGGGGAAGAACACATGGTGATGGGGAAGCAGCTGGCAACAGGAGCCCAAAGATCTGCATGAAGCAGTGGGGAGAACGGCGGTTGCGTAAGCCAAGGAGTTTAAAAAGTAAAAATAAACCTATCTTATAATAGTAATTTTATAAAAGTGAATTGAATTTGAGCTACGCACACAAAGGAGCGAAAGCAAAAGGAAACCCAAGAGCAAAAGTGAAAGCAACCCAAAAACGAGCAAAAATCAAGGTAAGCTTCAATTTAAACAAACTAATAAAATCTAATTCAAATATAAATTTGAACTTTGAATCTTTTAGAGTTGTTTTGAAGCCTGCCCTTTAGGACAGGGCACGACATTTTCCTAGCACAAGGAGTAGATAAAATTTTATGCCAGCATTGCTGGTTAGGATACACTAAAGCAATCAACTTATATATCTTCTTAAAACAGGTGCCATGATGGCTAACCTAAACCACAGCATCATTGTGATACTCAAAACGTGTATGGTATGTGAAAGAATACAAGCACCACTGCATCTAAACTAATCATTGGTTCAGTCCCAGATTCAAAGCCATTCAAGGTTTGAAATTATATATTGTAGGCTCTCTGTCACGGCTCATACCAGAGTCCAGCTAGGCTTTCGCAGGTGAAGCTGGCCGGGCCTGGAAGGCCATGTAAACAATAGGCGTGATTTGGACCAGGTAGTTGACTGCAGTAGCTAGAGAACACCAACTCCCAGTATGGGGCACGACCTGGTTGGCCAGCCCCAATACTGTGTTATAGATAAACCCCAACTTACTGAAGTCCTGGGCAGGAGAAGGGTGGAAAAGGTGCAGTGGGAATCCTTCATAGCAGGCGGATGGCCTCTTTAGCACAACCAGGAGGAGATCCAGGATGATAGGGGTGGAAATACTCCAAGTCAAGAGCGCGGGTGGATTGACTGAGTTAGCAGGAGTATAGCCTGGAGGGTATGGATGGTTTATATTGAGTTGTGGATTCCTGCACAGATACAAAGATAATAATTAAATTTAAGCAAAAATAGATAATTCCTTCAATAAAATAATGATTTCTGCATAAACTTGTTTATTTTAAGATATCAACAGTGAGAAGGGCTTCTCCTCCTCACTACTTATACTTACTGATAATTTTGGTGGCCTGTGTGCCACTAGGATATGATGGTATCATTTTCAGTTGAACTTACAATTTTTGACCAGAAATTACATACACTTGGGCCTGAAAGTGGATGCTCATTGGTTGATATAAATACGAACTTTTCTTGAACTGCAGCATGTCAAGGTTCCACAGTTATTTATAAACCTGCTAGCAATCAAGAGCCCAATTGTGCAGTTGAACAATCACGTCTCTGAATGTACCATTTCCCATTAGTTATGAGGCCCAAATTTGATAATATAATTGAAGCCAGGAATTTGAGGCTTGTGTGCCTCCAAATTCTAGGCCATTTGTTAGTCAAAAGGGGTTTTTTTTGCTCTGGGAAATAATTGGTAAGAGTTTCCTAAGTTTGTGGGGTGTTTTGCCTTCTAGGAAGGTTGGCTGATTGTCCAGGGCATTCTGGGCCCTGACACCCTTTACTGAGGCAAAAGATGAAAAGAATTTATAACTGTAGCAACTTGATTATACCACTTGTTAGGCTATTTGCTGGGCCACTAATTATTATAAAGAAGAAACAATAAACAGATTCATTAATAATACTATAATGGCTACTTATGAGACACTCTGATTACTTGATAACAGATGGTGCCAAGGGAGTTAAAAGGATGTGTGGTAAAACAGCAAACCTTAAAGATAAAAATACTAGATACTATATTATATCTTTCTACCACACACAGGCTAATAATAGAGACTCTAATGGCGGTCTGATTTAAGCTTTCAAAAAGATCATGTATGTCAAGTGTGGTACTTTTCACAGAGCCCCTTAAGATCGATCCTCAGGGGAGTCCTTTTACCAGAAGGACTTAGCGGGCTGTGGCAGGGGCAGAGGCGACCTAGTAGCACTTAGGAGAAGGCAGACAGGGATCTGTATTTTGTATACCTGATAAGAGGGTGGAAAATAGAGGTGTGGAGGGCGTGGCTCTGGTGAAGGAACACAGATAGTTTATGGTACTTACTGCAGTCAACACTATCTTAGCAATAAAGTAAGTACCTATATCTTTGAAGATATTAGGTAGAGCACCTATAGTACATACAAACAGTACAGATGTAACTAGCAATAATGGTATTCTATAAAATAAGTTATGGGGGAACAGACAGGACTGTCTGGACCTTACTCTTTCTATCAGAAAATGGGAGGCAGCAGGTATACACCAAGGTTTCCTAAGTTCATAATAGAAGAAGGAAGGGATAGCACTTGTGGTTGGGCCTGGGACACTCAGGCCTGCATGGGTGCTAGTATAGTTATAGAGGGTTCTTCCAGTCATCTTTGGTCTCTGCAACAGAAATATCAGGGGCTTCCAGAGGAAGGACCTGGTTAAAGAACACTATCTAAACAGTAGAAATGTTCATTCAAGTGAAAAGCACAATATATGTCAGAAAGTATAGGTAAAAATGGTCAAAAGGGTCTTGTTTTTATTGTGAATGATGAGGGGCTTATATATGTACTCTTATGTACTTTGATGAAAGCAGGGAATCAGCCTAAAGGGAAATACATTGATGGTTTCAGAGTAGAGAATACAATAATACCAGGGCATCAATAATGTATGGTTAAGAGTATCAGGCACGCATAGCGTTTGTAGCATAAGAGAATCCAGAGGTTTCAAGAGGTTCAATTATCAGATGAGAGGATTACATAATCAGATTAGAGGATCTAATACCTGTGAACATTAGGTAGTGCACCTTGGATAGTGCACATAAGATGGTGTACTGTGAACGGTGCACCTTTGGTAGTGCACATAGGGGTTTTCACCTTATAGTGCTATTTTCTGGCATCACAGCAAGGCAAAAAGATGTGACCACAATACATCAAACATGCCTGTCTAATTTCAAGAGTAAAAAACCAGGCCAAGCGCTCACTCTTAGAACTGACTTATGATTATAAATCAGAAATCATAACCAAAAAAGCAGCCTATGCTAAGATTTCAAAATAAAGACCTCTTACAGAAGCACAAAAAACTATTATCAAATAATTGAGACTCAAAGCAAAGATAGCCTCCATCAAACAAGTATAACAGCAGACTAGCACTTCTCAGGAGACCCCACATCTTAAAGAAACTGCAGTCTGAATACAGCTGGGAACTGCAAGAAACTAGAGTCATTATATTGAGACTCAAAAAGAGTGATACAACACTGATCAGATAAAAACACCTACCTAGTAAAATTTAGAACCTTTAAAGAAAAAAACCCAGGAAATATTATTGCACCTGACTCAGAGTGGAAAAACAATCACTTCAGCAAGCTTCAACCAACTTCCCAGCAACTTCATGACCATCAGGCTGCTGCTGGAAAAACACTTTCCCTGACAGATGTTACTGAACCATGAAGCAATCTTTAAAATGTAGAGAGTGTTCAGATTAAAAAATCTGGCAATCTAAATATGACTGTTTTGTAATTATCATCCTGCCTAACTTGCCTTGCTTCCAGAATACCTTCTGAAAAACCTCTCATACATCTGAATATATATTGACGCATCTTAAGTTTCATGATTGTCTTATAAGGTAATGCACAGTTATTCAATACTGTAAATTCAGAACCTAAAGGTAAAAATGTGGGATTGTCAAATTCTTTTGCATGAACTCACCAACTTAATGGAGTAATTTTCATCCCAGAACAACTTACTTTCTTATATAAAAGAATGAAAAATATTCCAGTAAGTTGGTGAGTTCACGCAAAATAATTTGACAATCCCACATTTTTACCTTTAGGTTCTGAATTTACAGTAAAATCATTATTTCTTCTCTACTTCTTGCTATCTCACATCATTATCTAACCACTATATCTGTGCTCTCTCAAACAAAAGGGGAAAGTAAAAAATTGGGGTAATGTAATTAATGACTTATGATAGCTATGTTTCAAAATCTTTATTGAGGCTCAAGGCTACTCAAGGTTAGCTTGAGGAATAATTTATAATTCAGATCAGCTCACCTGGGTGAATCTTAAGCCTGTAATTGGAAAATTAAACCTATATAATTCATTGGCCATATTTTAAATCACAAAATAAAGTAGTGCTGATGATAAGTAGATATGAGGGAATTGTCAGTGGCTATAAAAGCTCTTCATGCTGAGACAGCTTATATTTCTATGTAGTTTATGGATGAAATAAAAATTCATTATTATAAAGAGCTCAGAAAGATATTGGCTTAGACCAATAGCCCTCTTTTATATTGGGACCCTGATGCAACTTTTTCAAGGGTCTATACCTGGTCAACTTGTTCTTTTAGCTTGCAAGGGACATCAAGCTATGATATATTATATGACCTGGTTATTTAGAGGGGATGTTCATTTACTTTGGTATGGAGCGCCTTCACTCCTCTCACTGACAACTACCCTGAAAAGCTTTGTTCTTATGGAATGGCAGCTTATTTATTTTTTGAAACTTGAGGTTATACCATTTTAGAGATATTTAAGCTCACATCTAAACCGTTTCCGGCCTAACATAACGCTACTATTTACTTTTCGAATATAGCTTGTGGGCTCATTGTAAACTTTTTAGTACACTTGTAATTTTATATTTCAACCAAGGGCTTCACAGCAGTTGCAACCACGGCTCGTTTCATGCAGGGAATGATATAATAGCTGGCCTATCTGCGGCTCACAAATAGTGATAAGTAGACAGATTAATTAAAAAGATGATAGCTAATAAGCTTTTTACAATAAACCGATTATTGATGATCCTACTTCCATTAGTATCAAAATGCTACCCATACCTCTATAACTACTGACATGTAAAAATAAAAACCGTATCGTACTCTTTTCTCTTATAGGTATCCTTCTGTTGCCCTCTCCAATTCGCTGGACTCAAATAGGTACAGCTGTAACGTTCCTATAATTTCTATTTTAGCAGCCCCTCTAAAAATTTTCAAATAGCTATAACTTGGCATCGGTTTTATTAAAATCCCAAAAGTCTGCAGTACGGTTACAGCACTATGTACCTCATCACAAGAACTGAGCCCTGGTTGGGGAAATGTTATGGTTCTAACGAAGTCAACTTTCGATCTATGACTAACACTCCCAACACACAAAGTTCTCCTCAGCTCATGCTTTTACGGAGTTGCCTGACGGTGCTTTCCGCTTTTAAAAATATTCTCAAAATATCAGAACCAATTGCAAATGTAACATATACCTTACAGAATTTATATTCAGGCTAGATAATGAAGAAGTAACGGAATCAAGAAGTAGACAATTGCAACTTTCATTTTTACGTGATATTTTTTCAATAAAAAATGTGCTAATTTTCTCGGTATTTACCTTTCAGATTATCTATAATAGAGTTATAATTTTTAGTGCATAGACATAACAGCAAAGAAGCCTTAAAAATAGCAGGTGCCGGAGTATGAGATCATGACTTGCTTTTAATTTTATTATAGCGTTAAGCCTCACTAAGTCAATCCTATATACAGATAAATATATCAAAAGCACCCTAGCCAAGACTTTTAGAAGCCTTTTGGTAAAAAATATAACTTGTTATGCGCCATAAGATGCCCTAAGTCAATGAGAATTTACCACACATCAAGAACCTATATTACATCAAAGAAAAATTGTTAACAAACCAAATCAAACAAATACAAGCTTGTAAAAATCAACATCCGGCAGAGCAGACAGGAGGAAAGATCGCCTAAAACGAAAGGAGATAATTTTAGTAAATTTTTTTAATTGTCTTTCTTCGCTTTGGCGGCAACAGTCTGTTTACTGTTCCAATAGTAAACCATTTGGAGGGCTAAGATGGAATTGACTCCTAAAGAGAGGATAAAGCCAATCAGAATCTTATTATCCTTTACTTCCTGGAGGGTGGTGAAAAATGCGAGCCACTGCACCCAGAAAGTAGTTGAACACAGTGAAAGCAGAAAGCTGTCCGGTGTGCCCATTAGAGAAGTTAGAGTAAATCTGTGGGACCCGCGAGATCAGGACAATGGGGATGGTGGAAGTATACAAAGTCCCGAGGAGTTCAGAAGGTACGATATCCTGCCGGGACAGTACATAATAGAGGCCAGCTAAACTCAAGATCGAAAGTATAGCGCGAGAGGGCTTCCCGGCATAGAAGGGCAACAGCATCAAAATAACCATGTTTTGTAAAGTAATCGCCAATGTTTCTCCCCAAGTTGAAAAGGGGTTATTGGAGCGAAGATTATAAGAAATGGTTACAATATAGCTTAAAGTCTCTAAAAAGTATGATAAAAAGCTGACCCCAAGCGCAGACTTTGCCGAGATGATTTTCTGTACTTGTGGCACTTTTACTATGCAGCCTCCGAAAACAATCCCCATTCCTATACCCTTGGAAAGCCCAAGTTTGAGACAGGGGACATTGGAAAAATTTAAATTTTCAACTATCTCTTCGTAGCAGTAGGGGCTACCAAGGATAAAGGAAGCTAAATCCTTTACAGGTTTTGGTAATTTGACAATAGGGCTTTCCATAGTAGAACAGAAACTTGATGGCAACGTAAGAAAGCTATGCAAGTATACTACGTAGAATAAGGCTTGAATACATTACCAATCATCAAAAGCAAATAAAGTCTATTTACCAACCTCATCAAGCCACCTCAAACCCAATTCGTACACCAGCATCTCAAGTTTGGGCTCGACCTTTTGAATTAAGCTTAATAGCACAAAAGCCTCATCCCTAAAATAAATCGGACTGGTTTACAATAGCTTTATAGCCTGTTGAGATAAACGAAATTATCTCAGTCTAAGAACGAAATCAACTCGGTTTAAAAATGAAATTTAATCAAAGAATTTAATATAAATTCCTTGATTTTCAATTTCGTTTTTAGACTGAGATGATTTCGTTTATCAACAGGTTATAAAGCCACTGTATTGGATAAAACTTATACATCCAATAAATAAAAACTGCAAGACAACCACTTAAATTGTTCAAGATAGCCAACTTAATAGCAACATGTACCCACTTTA
Organism: Entomophthora muscae; assembly: GCA_014839935.2. Classification (NCBI taxonomy): domain Eukaryota; kingdom Fungi; phylum Entomophthoromycota; class Entomophthoromycetes; order Entomophthorales; family Entomophthoraceae; genus Entomophthora; species Entomophthora muscae. The sequence continues at coordinate 174,275 of QTSX02001595.1, forward strand.
TCCACTGGGATGCTATCTCTGACCCATTCATTTGTAAAAACTCTGCCTGGCACATAAGTATATAAACATAAACCCTGAGCCCTTTCAAATCAAAAACTAAACTTGAAAAAAATTGCTGAATAAATATAAAATTTTACCAAACTGCATAATTTTCTAATGAGAAAAATATCCAACTCTTTAAGATTTATCTAATGGCAATTTTACTCAGTATCAGTAGTATAGCCAAAAAACCAACTTATAACATTTCCCTTCTCCATCTTACAGTTAGCCATATTGGCAGATGCAATCTCCCCCAATTCCCTCCAAGAAGCTGTTGAAACAACAGGGTTGACCTCCCAGCAAGGTTTCACACAAGAGATTTTATGACCCCCAAACTAACTTTTCCATGACCTGTGGCCAAATGTGAAAGTTGACTCAAATTACTAAATCCAGCAACAAGAACCCTTGACAATCCCAGCTTGGTGAACAGCTCAATTTGGCAATTCACTTATTACAAGGATCACACCTCTCCCTGTTTTATTTAACTGATTGATTGTCCCAATCCTGTCCCTTTTATAATGCTTCACCTCAACTATATAATCTTCATATCTCAATAAAGATAATTATCTAGTTTCTAATTATTTTTCCTTGTGTAACTCTGCTAATACAGCATAGCTACAGCAAAGCTTCTCAGTGGTATCCTGCCAATCCTGAATGGCTTTAGATTATCTCCCAAATGATGGTTTCCTGTATCTCACTAAGTTAGCAAACTTCATAGCTTCATCTTTAAAGGATCCAGAGCTGATGAAGATCAGCTTTTTAATTGGCTTGGGCTATGTATCCCCTTTTAGAGCACCAAAGATGGCGTTCAGAGGTCAAGTTCATCACTGGGCCCTATCAAGGTGTTTCACCACTATTCCAGAATTCCCTTCATGCAACTTCTCACAGCTTAATTCTATCAGAAACAACCTGTTTGTAATCTCGCATTGACCTGGTGAAAAATAGCTCTAATTCTGAGATTCACAATCATATAAGAAACAGGGATGTCTATTGCTTCCATATCAAATAAGTAGCCAGATATCTTAAACTGGATTGAATAAGGTTAAATTTACAAGATGATTATATAATCATATCTGCTTCAAAAGATACCAGAAGGTATGAGGGTAAACATTAGGAGTAAGTCTGACTGGCTATGCATAAAAATGATCAAATTTTTGTCTAGATTAGAATTAAAAGTAAAAGTAACCTTCTGAGAGTGCAGCTTCATGGTTTTTAACCCCATCATCACACTAACAAAGAACATTGAAACAGCTAAAAATCATCTGGTACAGGAAAATCTATTGCTTGCTTTTAAAGATGATTGGATTTATAGATAAAGGGCTATGATAAAACCTAATTTTCTGTAACTAAAGCTATAACAACCAAGTTAAAATATAGGGAGGATATATGTCACAAGTGAAAGTTGTCTTCTATCAATTCACAAGACAGAATCCCATTCCCAGGATTTAAACCCTGACCCCCTGCGGGCCGCCAGCCCACAGGCCCTATTACCCGACCAGCTGTGTTTTTTGGGCTCAAACCATAAGCAGATTTGACTTTGGAGAAACCTCTGAACCCAACTAATGAGGCCCAAACTACAAATTTATCATGCCTGTTTATAGACCTCTCTAGCCTAACCAATAGAATTGCTCACATAAGCAGTGTTCCCATGACCAATCAGTTCCCTGCCAATAGAGTGTTACGCAAATTACCCCCAAAAACAAGGCTCACCAGATGATGACAAATCCTCTGCCTCAAAGAGGGAATCTGATATTTTCTGCCCAAGCCCAGCCAATGATAAGCCAACAATTTCTGATACCACAGAAGATTTTCAACACTTGAAAAGTGCTATCACCGAGCCCAAAGAATTATGCAGAAGTTTTTTCATGGCAGATGGGCATACTTATACTCTGGGGCTGCCAGAAATTTGCACATCATCCTTTTTGCAATAAAGTACTATGAACATCAGGTTTTCTCAGGCCATCTCATACCTAATTCTAGTGCTTTTTCACTTAAAGATTATATCTCTCCAGCTCTGCTCCTTCTATCAGTCAATCCCAAGAAACTGCAGACAAGCTGCCTGAGTTATACCGTTTCCCAGGAGCACCTTACAGCCTAGTAAATTTCACAGAATATCCTCCCAATCCTGCCTATTCAGTGTTTAATTTAGAATAAATGTCACAGCCCATACCAGAGTCTGGATGGACTCTCACAGGAGAGGCAGGCCAGGCCTGGAAGGCCATGTTGTGAGAGAGGGGGCTAAACTAACTAAGTTTGGATCCCATACTGGGAGAAGGATCCACCAGGACACCATCCAGTGCAGGACTGGTATGGCCGCTCAAAGTGGCGTCCAAAGAGAGGACAAAGCAGATAGTAAGGGGAAGTAAGAATCCAGGCCCATCAGGATCATCTCACCAAGCAACCAGGAAGCGCGCTTGGGAGGATGCTTTTTGACCTCCAAACCAGCCTCTTGGGCCTGAACGCCAGGAGCCACAGGGAGGGGAGGCATTGGAGAGCTCAAATTAGGGGACACTGAGGGAGCCGGATCAAGAGCAGAATACTTGAGGTCGTCACAGGTGAGACTCCTTACCAAGTTTTCACTGGCGGCCAGAATATTCTGAGTTTGCCCAGGGATGTCCTAAACCATTTGCATGAATTGATTGGGGCTGGTCCCCACTTGGTAAAATGAATAGGAAACACAACTCCAAAGGTCTGAAGAAGTGGTCCAAATCATGCCCATGACAGAAGACAGGGTAAAGGCCACAGATTTTAGTAAGGAAACCAACATTTTTGTGCTGGGAGAAGAAATACAAGCAAAATAAATGTGGAGAAGTTTTTTCCCAAGTAGAACAAAAAAAGGAGAAAATGACAGCAGGGGACTTGCAGAACAAAACCAAAGTGAAGATAACAGCAACTGAAAGCTATACACTTTAAAAGAGAGCAAATATAGTTGCTTCAAGTGCCTATGAGCAGGCAAAGACGACAGAGCAAACAGGGAATAAAACCAAACTTAAAGTAGAATATAAAAGGATTATACTAATTAGTTTAGAGTTCAAACTTGAGTTTCAAAAGAAGGAAAGGTAAGCATATAGATAAATACTAACTTTAACTCTAGATGCTTCAAAACAGGCACCATAAACCCAGGGACAACAACAAGGGTAAGGGGGTTACTACTTTTACTAACAACTTTAAGGAAATTAAAAGACCTCAAAAATGAAGGTCTAAAATAACCAAAACAATATTTTAAAAATGTGAAATTTATTTTGAAAATGAGCAAGCAGGGGACCAAAAGTCCCCTGTCTTGCTTTAAGGAAAAGCCATTTGAAATTTAGAGTCACCTGACCCAAGGGTCAGATTTGATTGGTTACAAGAGAAATTTTGCAGGGAGAATCCAATGGGTTGGGAGAGTTTCCAACAATTTCTGTCTTCAACTCTGATTAGCAGGCATCAATCAAGTGTTTCAGGGCAGCATCTAATCCAGTTGGATTGAAATTTGATGATTCAACAGTAGCGCGACCTGATTGCTTAGATTTGATTAATTTTAAATGTGGATGGGCCCAAGCCAAAAAATAATCCAAATTAATCAGAGGTTCCTCCCAAGTGGGGACAGAGTCCAAAGCACCAGTATTTACTACTTGGGAAGGGTATTCCAACGCAAATCTCTCATCAATTGTGTGGGCTAAATCCTCAAGGGAATTAATGGGCTTGGCCGGCTTCTGAGCAGATTTTTTGTGCGGCGCAGGAAGATTGTCCTATCCAGGGCTAAAGGGGGAAGTGACTTTACACATGTACACAATAGGCGCAATTCTGACCAGATAGTTGAATGCAGTAGCTAGGAGACACCAACTCTCAGTATGGGTCACAGTCTGGTTGGCCAGCTCCAATACTGTGATATAGACAACCCCAACTTACTGAAGCCCTGGGTAGGAGGCACAGTTGGCAGGGGAGAGTAGGAGGAATCTCCTTCATGGAGGGCAAAATGATCACTCTTGGTGGCCAGGAGGGAGCATATATGTGAGGTTGTAAAGAGAAACAGCCAGCATTCAAACTTTCTACATGTAACATCCTCCATGTCAACAATCTCAAGTTTTATTTTGGCTTTATTTTTTACAATTTCACTTAAAACTTGAAAATTGAAATCAACTTTAACTCTTGTCATTAGGAACAATTATTTAAGGTAAAAAAATCAATAAATATGTAATAAAAAACAAATATATTTTTTGGGAATTGTTGACATGGAGGATGTTACATGTAGACAGTTTAAATGCTGACTGTTGCCTTGTAAAGTGTAATGGAATTGCAAATAAATGTAACCAGAATAGTTATATTGGTGCAAAAATAGACAGTTCTTGAAGGAAAATAATGGATCCTGAGCATAAAGTTGTTTATTTTTAAGATGTCAATATTGAGGAGGGCTTTTCCTCCTCACTACTTATACTTACTGGTGAAAATGCAGCCTTTTGTGCCACCAGGGATTTGGTAGCAACATTTTCAGTTAAGCTAGAAATTTTGCCCAGGAATTGTGTACTAGAGCTTAGGGATGAATTATTATTGGTCAGTATAACAGGAATCTTGCTTAAGCTACAGTATGCCAAGGTGCCACAGCTATTTATAGAAACTGCAAGCAATCAAGCACCCAATTGCGCAATCAAACAATCATGCTCCCAATGTATCATTTTCTGATAATTAAGAGGGCCAAATTTGTTAATATAATTGAAGCCAGGGATTTGATGCTTGTGTGCCTCTCAAGTCCTGGGCCATTTGTTAATTAAAAGGGGGTTTTCTTGCTCTGGGAGACAATTGGTAAAGATTCCCAAGCTGTGGGTTGTTTGACCTCTAAGAAGGCCAGCTGGTTGTCCAGGGCATCCTGGGCCCTGACATCATCCCCTACCATAGTTGAGCTTGCAGAGCATGAATCTTTATTCCAAGACTTGTATTCCTTCAGCAGAGTAGCAGCATTATCCAGGTTGGATTCTGGTTCCCAAGTATTCTCTTCATTGGGGTACCCTTTTCATTTGATCAGGAAATGGGGGTTTTGGTATCCGAGTTTGTGTCCCAGGATGGCTTTGACCTTGTGTTCTGTGAAGCTTCCTACTTTGATGGGTGGGAAAGCCGTTATCACTATCTGGTGCAGGAGAGAAGGTCCTTTCTTCTTTGATAACAGGGAGCGGTGGAATATGTTGTGAATCTTCCATCCAGGGGGTAGTTCTAATTGGTATGCTACAGTACCAATGCGTTGTAAGACCTTGTAGGGACCTATTTGTTGGGGGCTCAAGATAGTGCACAAGGCAGTGGTCTTGATGTTCTTTGCGCTGAGGTACACAGGGTCTCCTACTTCAATTGGGGGCCAGGGATTTGTTTCTTGTTGGCAAAGTCCTTGTATACTTGTACTGCTCTTCTCAAGTTCTGGGCACATTCTTGGCACATGTGGATGTTGCTAACCCAATCACGTCCATCTGGATTGTTGGCTTCCTCTGTGGGAGGGGGGTCCCATGTGGGGTTGAATCTGTAGTTGGCTTTGAAGAGGGACATATCAGTGGAGCTGTGGTCTTGGTTGTTGTACACAAACTGAGCCATTGGCAGGTGTGTTACCCAGTTGTTCTGTTCTGAGTTTATGTAGCATCATAAATACTGTTCAAGGACCTGGTTTACTCTCTTGGTCTGCCTGTTACTCCAAGGATGATATGAAGTAGATAAAAATCTTTTTATTCCCAAGTCTTTGTGGATTTGGGCCCAAAACTTGGAGGTGAATTGAGGGCCTCTGTCTGAGACCACTTCTTATGAGAGCAGTTGGTTCACAAATACTCGGTTTCTGAGTAGGATGGCTGTTTTCTTTGCAGCTATTTTGGTTGTTGTTGGTATGAAGTAAGCCATTTTGGTGAAACAGTTGACAATTACAAGGATGGAATTGAATCCTTTTGAATTAGGTAGCTCCACAATATAGCCCATAAATACCAACTTCCAAGGGCCTTCTTCAATCTGAAGGGGTTATAATAATCCTTCTGACTTTCCTTGCTTAGGCTTGGTACGTCCACATGTCTTACAGCCACTGAGGTATCCTTAAATTTCTGGCTTCATCCTGGGCCACATGTAGGTTCTCTGGATTTCTTTGAGAGTCTTTGTAAGCCCAGGGTGTCCTGACATGGGGGAGTTGTGGTATTTCTTCAGTATCTCTAAGCGCAGCAGATCTTCTGGTATGTAGGTGCGTCCATGTAGTTAATAGGTATTTCTGTGTAAGGAGTAACCTGTTTGGTAGTATCAACTGTTGATATCTTTCTTTAAGTCTTCCATGATAGAGATGCAGTGCTGATATAAGGTCTGAGATAATTAGGGTTTTCCCTCTACTGGCTAGTCCCAGGAATAGGAGCATTGGCTCAATAATGTTTGAAGACAGCAAAGATTTAGTGTTAAATCCCTCAATTTCTTTGGCTCTAGGAAAAAGGTATGCTCTTTGGCTTAGGGCGTCAGGTACAATGTTGATTTTTCCAGGCTTGTAGCTGATTGATAAGTTGTAATCTGTTAGAAATAGGGCCCATCTAGCTTGACACTGATTTAGTTGTTGTGGTTTGAAGAAGTATGTCAGGTTCTTGTGATCAGTCATAATTCTCACTGGGTGATTGGTGTCACACAAGTATCTTTGCCAATGTTTCAAGGAATGAATGATAGTAAGCATCTCTTTATTGTAGATGGGGTAGTTCAACTCAGATGGAGTGAACTTCCTTGAGTAGTAAGCTACAGAGTGCAGCTTACTATCATGCTCCTCCTGAAGCAAAACCCCCCAATGCAAAGTTGGAGGCATCTGTCTCCACAATGAAGGGTTTATTGTAAACTGGCATTGTCAAGATAGGGGCAGAAACAAAGGCGTCCTTTAGCAACTCAAAGGCAGATCTGGCGGTGTCATCCCACACAAAGAGGTGTTTCTTGGAGATAAGGAGGGTCAATGTCAGGATTGACAATTCTTCCCCTCTGGAAACCCAGGCCCGGAAGCAGGAATCAAACCCCAACACTGGATCCCCTGGGCCGCCAGGCCTGTGGATTGCAGG